>JAIPRL010003048.1:0-51260 GCA_025469235.1 Pemphigus obesinymphae | reverse complement strand
TGGACAAAGTGGAGAGAAGCGTCAGGTATTCTGTGTGATAAAAGAATTCCTATTAGGTTAAAAGGTAAATTTTATAAGGCAGTGGTGAGACCGGCAATGATGTATGGAACGGAATGTTGGGCAGTAGATAGAAAGATAGAACAGAGAATGAGTGTAGCTGAGATGAAAATGTTAAGGTGTATGAGTGGAGTTACTAGAGAGGATAAAATAAGGAATGAGTATATCAGAGGTAGTATAGGGGTAGCTTCGATAGTAGACAAAATGAGAGAGAATACATTAAGATGGCCCAGGCATGTATTAAGGAGGGATGAGACTAAGGCAGTAAGATTAGTAAGGGAAATGCATGTTGTTGGTAAGAGGGGGAGAGGAAGACCGAAAAAGAGATGGGGCGATGTAATGGCGAGTGATATGAGGAAGGTGGGAGTAAGTGAAGAAGATGCGGGAGATAGAATTAAGTGGAAGTGTAGGACCAGGGTGGCCGACCCCGAATAGTTAGGAGAGAAGGCGAAGGAGAAGAAAAAGAAGATAGGTGATCATAATTTATAATTTGTAGGTACAATTTTTATAATTTTAAATATAATAAAGATTTAAAATATTAAAATTAGAAGTTATACTTATTTATACTTAGACATAGACTATTTCTATTTCTATATGTTTTTTTTTTATATATATATAATATTGTAAACATTTATTGCTATTTTTAAAAGTCCTCAGTTAATTACAAAAATAAAGCTATTAATTAATGTAATATTCAACAATGAAAATTTAAAATTGCCAAACTATATCATACTTGTACTAAACACATATATGTATAATATATAATTATTATAATAATATAATTATTTTAGTATACTGATTGAATATAATATACTATTAAAGGTATAACGGCCGATGAAGAATTCGATATACCCTATCGTAAGTAAAGTATATTTATTAAAATGTGTTATACAATCAACTATGTAGATCAAATATCTTTTTGATGATCTTTTTTTTTTGTTGTTCTAAATAGTTCATTGAGTGTTGAAAATAAAAATAAAATCCAGTTGCAATTCACCCAAAGAGCGTGTGAATAGAAACACAAATTATAAAAATTAAAAAGTATATACATAAATAATAATTTTTTAAATTTAATTCCAAACGCTCTAAGCTAATATTCTTATGGTAATTTTAAGATTATACCAATATATTTAGAAAAAATTGAATTATTTAACTACATTTAATTGAAAATAAGAAGTAAAATTTGTGGCAATTTACCCCATTTTACGGTATGTATGTATGTATATAAAAAAAACAGTATGTATACAATTATTGTTTTGGTACCAAAAAAAAGGAGCTTTGTTTAGTTATTTGCATTGATATTTGGCTTAACGTAGTCTGAACAAATGTCCAAAGCACTCACAAACCTCTCCTCATATTCTTGTACTAACATTAGGTTTTTTCTAGACATATTTACCGCACGAATCACGTATACTTATAGATTGAATAACATAAAATTATATTGGAAATCGGAAATCGAATTGCCGGCTTATCGGTCTTAATACGCAATTGACAAATATTATCAATACCAATGTCACAATTATCTAAGTACCTGTCCCAGATAATCGGCTAATATTTTCATTAACATTAATAGTTTATTTTGATATTTAACGATTTATCACAATTTAGCGGTTTTTCCAATTAACTGGTGTCCTTAATAAGTTATTCATAAGAATCCACTGTATTTTGGTAGGTAACTACTTATATTGTAGGTCTCTGTAAAAAGTAAAGCATCTTAATATCCTTACTGTGCCAATAACACGATCAATTTTATAATCGATTACTTAATATAATTTATTCACGGTTGATTAATAGATTTAATATATCATACTTTCTTATAGTACAATAAGTAGAAAAACTGAGACAGGCCAAAATGTACGTCCTCGCTTATTTTTTTTTTTTTTAATTACTTCAGAGAATTTCAAACCCGAAGACAATGATTGGTCAAGTAAGTTTATATATCTAGTAAAGTATATTTAAAAAATATAAATTACACTTTAGATGAAATTAACAAATGAATAAAAAATAAAAACGGGTTTCAATCAGATTGAATATATAATACATATAAAGATGATTTATGTTGAACTATTTTTACTCACATGTACAATTTATGAATTAACCATTCAACATTGCCAAATTAGTAAATGTTTAAACTAAACTTTGGACAATTTCATTATATTCTTTTAATGAATAAATATTAACCTAATATATTAAATAAGTATCTACTAGTCATAGATATACGAAAAAGAATTGCATTTTTGGACATACTGAAGTAAACATCTTACAAAAAATACAATATAATAAAATTTTAGGATATTTTAATTTTTGTGGACTTTAAATCAAATTTTTTTTAAATAATATTCAATGGTTATAAAAATAAAACGGTTATGTGAAATCTATAGCCAATTAATACAGTTATTACCAATAAGCGTTATAAAATTGAGATCTACCATAATTTTTTTTAAAAATAAACCAAAGAAAATAATTAAAAATATATTGATATCGACTATAATAAATTGAATGTATATTGATTTGATATAACTTGCATAGTATATTGTATTTAAATAATCAATTTTAATTGAGTATTACATTTTTTATGAATTACATATCTGTTATATTTCAGATTCCAAGCTATGCGTGAGTTGTAATATTTGTAAGTATATTTATTTTACTATAAACAGATCTTCAAAAATATTTTGATTTAGTTTACCAAGTTGTGCACTGATTCCATGGTTTTCTAAAATATTTAACAAACGCATACAGCGATCTTTATAATATCTCATAACATAGTGTCAATGAGAATGTTCAAAAGTTGCGTTAGTAAAAATCGTATGTTTTTATCGAATATAGAGCTACATAACTAATATATATTATATATATATAATGCTTTAATTGGTAATTTAAATACAAAATTTTATGAATCTCTGACACTGATTAGTTAAGTTGTAGAAAAAAAAAACTTACTACAAGATATTAGTGACGGACGTTTTTAAAAATTTTGGAACAACTATTGATAAAGTAATAATTAATGTCATTCTATCAACTTTGATATACAAATGAATTCAATGTTTGGAAAAAACGACGTTCATGCTTTCACGTTTATATTTTGTGAGCAACACGCGAACACCTCTTGTTTCTGTCAAATAGAACGTAAACGTGAACGACCTGATGAACTCGTTCATTTATTTAAAGAATGTGAGTGTGAACGTATTCTTTTTAAATACATTTGAACGTGAACGTGAATGATTTCATTTTTTATGTACTGAACGTGAACGTGAACGAATTGAATTTTTAAGTGAACGTTCCAAACAAAGAACCTACAGACCAATTATCTTAGACATATGTATACTCGTGTACAAATTTGAAAAAATACTAAGGTACAAGTTGACTAAAATGTCAACATACATCCATTGGAAATAGCATGGTCGAACTAAGAAATAATCAATGTAAAATTGGTTCAAAATCAAACTAACTCAATAAATGTTAACATTATGTATGATAGTATAGAATTTATCCATTATCTCATAGTTTAAACAAATTGGTATGATATTGTAACAAATGAACACAGCTGATAAGATTACTGTCTAAAAAAAAAATCAACTCATGACCTGCTCAACACTGATAGACACTTACAGACACGGGCGCATATCGATTCCGCCGATTTAGTAACGACTCCGCCGGCTACTACTGTTCTAAAAATTATATATCGACTCCACCGACTAAATATTTTACTGTCAACCAACGGAAAAATTTAGCACGTAAATTATGAATTATTAATAGATATGTTTGCACAGATATATACATTATATTTCAATTATCTCTATATTATATTCAATCAGTAAACAACACTACTATATATGAGATACGAATACCGTAGTATAAAACTTAAAATAAATTAGTATATGAAACAAATTTTACAAATCAAAAAACTATTGCATTAAAATATTGAATAATATTTAAGTTATTGTTCAATTATTGTTATTATACTATCACGTATTACCATATACATTACATATACATACAAACCATTTGTTACACAAGTCACAGTATTAAATTAAAACTCGACGAGTGAAATGTTTAATTTTCACTATAAAAGTTCATATAAGTGAATATATACATTCTTAATGAATATTAATATTGATAACTTATTAATAAATAAATAAATATATTGATTTACATAAAGAAGAACCGTCAGATCAATAGTAGCCGGCGGAGTCGATATATCCCCACAGACACTAAACTTAGAATAAAAGAGTTCCATATTATATTTTTCGATTGTACAGGAGAGTGATGTTTCGTTTTTCGACCACTAAAATTGTAGATACCTCAGCAACAATAGCTCCAATCGGGCCACAAATTTTATTGAAAATATAAATTACAATTTCCTTTAATTTAGCTTCTAAATATTTATTTTTATATATATATTATTGATTAAGGAAATAAAAATCTTTCTAGCGCTTTGGATCAAAATAAAATATTTCTATACATAGAACTATTTTATTTAAATAAAGTAACAAGCGAATTAGGTCGTACCAATATCTAAAAAAAAAAATAAATATAAAAAATTACACGAGTATTATAAAATTTAAAAAAAATAGCATTTATTATCTCAACAAGCCAAAATTTGATTATTTTTGTTATTTATACTAATATATAAAATTATACGTGTTTGATTATAATTATAATTATGGTCAAATCAGGTAATCTCAAGAACTACTCAAGCCTTTTAAATTAGTTATGTCAATGAATTCATTAAGATCAAAACTTGTTTTTAGTTTTCAAAATTGCAAATTAAGTGGGTGTCAATTTCTATTCAATACCCAGCTCAAACTAATTGTCGTGGAAAATTGAAATTTCCAGAAAATTTTTAAAAAGTGTTTTTAATGAAATGGGCCATTTATGTAAAACAATTTTGAATATAGAGGGAAATTAAGGGGCAAGGGATAATGTGTTGAATTTTTACTCACCCATACGTTTTTTTTTAAATGTTAATTTCAACATAATCGAGTTATTATTGAATTATACTTTTACATTTTACATTTTTTAATAGATTCTATATAATAAATAGTATTATGTAAGTTTGGTTTTTGTAGATTTCAAATGTTCAAAGCATTAAATCAATTTTACCGTCTTTGGTTTTTAATCCAAACATTTTTAGATATTTAACTGATTAAGTTTGTCTAAAAATTATTTCAGTTTTTTACTATGACATTAGACAAGAAGAATTTAAATACCTAATACGATAAAATTTAAATATTAAAAAAATATAATATTTTTAAATCAATATAATTGGGAGTTATGACAATTTTTTATTTTTTTGTTTAAAATCTAAACCATTTAAAACTTCAATAAAAAAAAAACCAAGCGAAATAAATTAGTAGATAGTATCAAAATATCATAAAAAAAAAAAAAAAAAAAAAAAAATATGAAAATATTTAAAACCACACTGCCTAATATCAGTATTATGTACATATTTTAGCATAGTATTATATATATGTTATGGTAGTACATAACAATTTTCAATTGTATAATAATATGATTACCGCGGCATAGGTCCGCGTTGCGAAATAAATTCAATAATAAAGTAGATGCCAGATAATTATTGTACCAATGTCATATTGTGTTCGATATAGAATCTCTTTATTCTAATATTAGAGTACAGTGTATGAGATAGAATCAGTGCAACTGCAACACCTACTGGGTACAACTACTTTTAATTCAGGCTACTTGTAAATTCAACACCTTTTGAGTCCGAAACCTTGAATTTGTTACTCAGTTTTAATGTAACACTTTGTAAGTGTAACTATTTTTGAGTACAACACCTCTTTAGTAGAATAATATTTGAGTGCAATTCGTGTATCTCGGTTTATGTATTTTATTAATTAATTAATTTAAAAAATATTCCGCCTGTGGCGAAAACAGGCGTTTGCTTTCTAGAAGATTATCGTTCACCCCTAAAATGTTTCCCATAAATAGGTTGACAAAAACCTAAGTAACCCAAAAAACTATCACACTTACTATTCTCTGATATTTATAAGAATTCGAATTTCACTCAGTTCTTACCTGATTGTAACACGTTTTACACATAACACTTACACGTCACTATAAATTAAATCAAAATTAAAAAAAAACGATATGTATATAAAATATAAATGTATAATAAAAAAAAATAAACTAACAAGTTCGCACATATAAAGTCGCTCACACTTTTCGTTTTCACTCATTAATATGAGATATAAAAACTATAGTATAGTTACTCACTCTGTGAATCAGTAAATCAGACTAAATACTAACTCGTCACTGGATATTATAAAATACAGAACAGACCCTAAAATTGTGCACACGTCTTGCATTACGTACATTTTAATGTGTGTTACGAAATTAGCAACTGAGTTAATAAAATTAGGTATTTCTACAATTTTATATATTATAATGTTAATAATAAAAAAGGTCATAATGGATTTAGTGTATATTACGACAATCTGAATATTTTAAAAATGTAATTAATTATTCGGATCTATAATAAAATAGGTAAGTACAAAATTGAATTCAAACAAACGAAAAAAAAAAAATTATAAGAAATATAAAATAATAAAAGTTATAGTGATAAAAAAATATATTAAAATTTCGAATATCGAATAAAAAAAAGTGGCAAAACATCGGATCGGTAGAGTTTGATTGGAATCAAAATACGTGTATCGAAAGTTTATTCCAGTTTCCACTAAGCTAAATAATCGATATCATATACTGGTCCAATAATGGACAACATTGTAGGTATATTGACAAATAACATATATACATATACGAAACAGACGTCTCAGTTGGACGGGGACGATTGGTAGATAAAGAAACATTCAGTCGGACATTAAAACCTCTGAACTCACGATTCCAACGTACGTGGAGTCGAAAAATATGACCAATGGTCGCTATAGTCGATTTCAGAAGTTCAGGGTGATAACACAATACGCAAGTAAACATCAAATGATAACGAAAAGTCAATTTTTCTTCCATAATTTATAATACTGTTTTTATCCGTGGAGAAAACAGTATTCGGAATTATTTTATATATAAGAATTTTTATTCTACAAAATAGTAAAAATAAAATAGTATTATTTCTGTTGATAGCTATAGTTAACCAATAAGAGTTATCATCAAGAGTTAGAGTTTTTTATTCTGACTAACTCTCTAAGTATAAGTGATATTAAAAAGTATATCAAACTAGTGATGTGCACTATCGAATAGTCACTACCGAACTGTTCGATAGGTAGTTAATATCGAACTGTTCGATAGATACTTAAAAACTATCGATTATTTCAACTATCGATCGTTAAGATTTGAACTATTCGATAGTTCAAACTATTCGGTTGGTCGTCCGAACTATTCAGTTGGTCTGAACTATTCGATAGTCCAAACTATTCGATAGTCCGAACTATTCGATAGTTTAACTATTCGGTTGGTCCAAACTATTCGGTTAGTTTGAAATATTCGATATGAATTATAATGTTTAATAATATAGGAAATTAGATGGTAGAACCAGTTTTAAAGTTATGGCGATTTAAAATTAGAGGATTTTACGCTGTTTTACTTATATACCCGATAAATATATTTTTCTTTAAAATTAAAATAAGGCAGTCGTTCATTATTCAGAAGCTCTAGGTATTTTCTAAGATTCGAAAAATACGATAATCCCACTACAATGCGACAGATGTGATTTTAAAAATAATCAAAACAGGCAGAAGTGTCCCAAGTAATTATGGCTTCACGCATTGGTGATTTATAATTAGAGATTTCAGTTCTGTACGTATTTTAAAAAGGAAATTATCGTACATATATATAGGTACTACCTATTCGGACTATTCGGTTGGTCCGAACTATTCGGTTGGTTGGTCCGAACTATTCGATATAGTACGAACTATTCGATAGTTTACCGAACTATTCGATAGTTTTTGTCGAAAAATCGGTATTCGATCATGTAAAACTATTCGATAGTGCCCATCACTAATTTATACCGTCCATTGCATATCTCCACAAACTTAATACAATATTATCGCGTATATACTGTAGTTGTACTATTATTGTAGTCAACCATATAAATGGTCAATGGATGGTGTGGGTAAAATCCATCGTATTCGTTAAAATTATTTAATTTTTTAAATTAACACTTTTTTGTAATTTGGTTTGAAACTTAATTCTATCATTCGACCGTATACCGTATTACCGGGACATCGATAGTGGTTATACCAAAGTAGGGAACGGATATATATATATTGTGCAAATGCATATATTTATTAGTATAAGCTATTTGAAATTTGATAAGAAATATGCACGATTTATGTCGTTTTTATTAAAATAATACCAATAGAATATTTGGCATATTTAATGCATATTTCGTAGAATAGTATAGTATTTTTTAATATAGATTTTGAGGGTTTTTGTGCATATAAATTCGTTCCCTAGTATTATAAGTATACTATATTAACAGTGTTGACACTTATCTAGATAAGAGTTCATTTTTATTTTTTTTTATTGAGATAAAAAGGTAACAAGTTATTTATAATATTATCTTGGATATTAATTTTACTCATCTAGATCATTTTTAAATAAGTACGTAAATATTGTAACGTAAAACAAAATGATAAAATATCGTAACTATGTAAAAATTTGAGACGGTTTTCAGATAATTTTTTAAGAATTTAGAGGAAAACGCAGTAAACGAAAATCTATTGAAATCAAGTTAACTGCATTTGTATCTAGTATTAGAGTTGACAGTTGACATATCATTTGAAAATAACTGAATCTTATATTCAGTATTACTTACCCGAGTATAAGATGTACCTATACTTAATATACTTGTATAATGCTATAGACAAAATCAGTAACTTCCTAATTATGCAACAATCATAAGAAACACATTACCTATACAAATTTAAAAACAAATAATTATTATTTAACTTCTGGCATAGCTTTCCTATATATTGGACCAATCAAAAAATGTACTCGAAACCCTAAATGCATTTGTTAGGTACCTATTTAAAAAAAAATTAATAAAATCAATTTTTCTAACGATTTGATATACTTGAGGTTATTACTTTTACCACAAAATGGGTTTAGTATTTTAAAATAACCGTCAAATAAAAACGTCCGAACATTAAATTATATAAACGAGATAAACGTGTTTTTACATCATTTGGTTTGCATGATTTTTGAAATACCCTGTAATACGCATTAAACGAGATTCGTGTGGTGCACTACGAGAGTGACAAAAACGTGTTACACATAATCAACCGTGACGATTGAATTCATCAGGTTCGCCTCGTATGATCCGTGTGAACTATCTGTTCGAGGAAAAAAATAGTTTTTACCATATTATTTAAATATAATATTCGTATCTCGCTCGCCCACATCATCCTCCCCCCCGTCGTTTGAAGAATTATTCTCTTTAAATTAGCCCAATATGATGCTTCAGTTGAAAATTAATAGTTATTAACTTATTAGTTAACGACAAATTTCAACTTGTTAAAAATGGAAAACTAATAATAACCTCTTGATATACCATATTTTTATGTAGTCTATTTTTTTTAATGTAAATATGTGACAATATAGAGGAAAATATATTTTTAAATAATAGAGAATATGTAAAAATATAGATAACACGATTATCATGTTCAAATAAAAATAAGATACTTATAATGAAAATATCAAAGATGGCTATTGTAATGAAAAAAATAATTTTAAGTCGTTAAGTTATAACTATGAATTAAAAATTTTTTTCAATATATTTGAGGAGCCCATCGGAGAAGACCGTTTTTTTAAATATAAAATTAAATATTTAAAAAACAAATAACCTATATATAATATTAGTATGAAAATAATTGTTGGTATTTAAAATTTAAAAAAAAATGTTTTATTTTAGTAGTTTAAATCATAATATTGATAAAAAAAAAATAATGGAGATTCTGTTCTATGTCATAAAATCTTAAACTACCATTTTAATGACTTCACAATATTAGTAGTTGGTAATTTTTTTTTTAAAATTTGATCACATTATTTTATTGTTAATTTATACTTGCTAAATTTTTTTTCCATTTTTACATATTTAAGTAATTAACTTGTTTGTGAAGTTGCACACTTAAAATATAAGGAAAATGAATATCAAGTCCAAATGAACGGATTCTGACGTAATAAACGGTTAAGAAAAGATTTTTTTGTATATGTTTTTAACTATAGACACTGAAATTGTCCGTCCGCCTCGAAGTTTGGTTAAAACCAACCCTGTATCTAACTAATGTGGTACGATACTCGTTTTTAATTTCTCGCAAATAGCGTGTATAATCAATGACATAATATATCTTCGTACATAACATTATAATACATTATCAAATTATTAGTATAATGTTATATTATCGTTTATGTTCGATAAAAAAAAAGCACTTACCTATTATTCATAGTTTAATAGTAGATAATTGACCATTTGAACGATTGTGTTTTCATTTTTTATCCAAGAATTGACCTTCGTTCTTGATAAATGTATAAGATACACGCGATTTTTAAAAAAAAATTACCAATTATATGAATGTAATAAACGAATCTAATAATATTTTATCAACGTATCCTCTAAGTGACTACCTATATGAACGCAGTATATCGAACAGTGGCGTAGGAACTATTTTTCACTTTGGGGGCAAACATTTAAGGTTATATATATTTTTTTATTATATAATAACTCTCCTTTATAAGCTTGTAGAGGATATATATTTATTTTCATTTTATATATTATATTATATCGTATATATATATATATGTCGTGATAACATATTTACAAAGTTTATAATTGATAATTAATAAATAGGAATAACTACAAACAAAAATCTATATAGGTAGGAACTTTTACATTTGATAACTAATCTTGATGGTACTAAATCTTTGAAACAACATAATATCATTAATGAAATATACATTTATTATTAACATTAGTGGAATAATTTATTTAATATAATAGTCTTATTTGATTGATAAAGTATTATACTTATAGATACACTATTTTTCATATTTATCAAATTATATATTTTTTAAACAGAATAAAAATAACGCCCTTTTTCATATTTTCGCCGGAAGTAAACAAAGTCCACGACTGACTCACATGTGACAATTAAAAATTCGTATAGGTATAATTACTTTTAGATGCTGATAAAATGCACGATAATTTTTCTATCCTATTATAGGATAGGTACCTAATTATTATTATTTTAATATCATAAAAATGAGATTGAACGATTTATACAATTATTTTGACATAACACTTTTTGGGTCATACTAATATTATAATATATAAGTGGAAGTATGAATACAGCATGATATAAAAAAAAAATCATAATTCAAATATATATTATAGAAGAATGATAATAATAATTGATAAATTAACAAAATTATAACCTTTGAGTGTTATTTATTATTATATGTTACAAATTAATTATGCATGTTTACATTGATGATGATTATTTATTTTATCCGAATGGGCAAAATTATAATTTTTTTATACCTGGGGGGAAACTTCCCTCCTTTGCCCGTCTTCTCCTATGTCACTGATATCGAACGTTATTGGCGGATTATATTTAACGGTAATATTAGGTTCTTGAATTTAATTTTGAACAATTTGAAATACAAGTCGAATTTGTTTTTAGTATTCGTTATATTTCAATAACGTCCTATAGCGAAATAACTCCATATTACATAATGTTAAAGTTTTTATTAAAATATATACCTATTTTCGCCTTTGGAGAAATTTCATATTTGTGATGGAATTTCGATTTGTATGTAATATGTATAAACAACATGTATATACAAGGTGTCTAGAAAGTTTAAGATTGTTTTATATATATATATGTGTGTGTGTGTTTGTGTATGTGTAAACTGTAAAAAACGATTTCAAACTTACCAGACATCTGTATATATTTTTTACATATATAATATATATTTTGCATTCAGAAACAATTTGAAACGGAGCTCGTTTCGCAGAAAAGAAAAAAAAAATCGGAAGCAATACAAGAAAATAGAACACCGTTTGGTCTTTTTTATTTGAAATTTTCCCAGAAACTGTCGGGAATCTCGAAAAATCACCTCTCTAATGATGTATGTATGTACACAATGTATATTATATATATTCTGTATTCAATTTCGAATTGTCTATCCTAGATATGCGTGTACAACGAAAACAAAACGAAACGCATAATATTTTAATACCAATACGCATCATTTCTCGATTAAAAAATAAAAAAATAAAAACCATTTGCCTTATGTTTTGAATTTCTCCGACAAGATATCTAGGATATATTTTATTTATTACATTCTCTAATATTTACAAATTATATAATTTAATTTAATATAATTTAAGCATTAAAACTTTATAAATCAAAGCTTAAGCTTCTCGTATACTTATAATATTAAAAACTGATAAAAAAATTAAGCTACCTATTTATATTTATATATATATATATATATATATGGTGTAAATTGATATTATTCTATGATAAAATATATATATATATATGTGTGTGTGTGTGTTTATATTTTAGTATGTGATATTTTTAATTTAATCGGCAATATCTCAGGGAATCGTAAAATTTTTGTAAGTTTAAAGTCTGAATAGAATTTTTACTAACTTTTATCCTAAATAAATAGGTATTGAATTTAATTGTAGATAAGTAATATAATACACAGTCGCTTTAGAAAGTAACAAGATCAGCGGATGCACTGCATAGAAGCTAAAGGACAATATTTTGAAAACAATCCATTTAAATAGTTTGTAACTTTTATACATAATTTAAAATACATTTTGTCTGGGTATTTTTTTAATACACCTCGTACTTGTATATTTAATACAAAGAGAAAAGTCACCAAACAAATGTATTGTTGTGGTCGCAGTAATCATAACATTAGTCAGACATAACATTTACACACCACATGAGATTTTTTGTGATCCAAATAAAATATTATTACTTAATAATTACCGCAAAAGCGAATAATCATAGAATAAAACCATAATATTAATATATTCTGAACTATCTGAACTCTATTAGTGGTACATATATATAAATTATTTGATCTTTAGAATTTATTTAAACAGTATTGAAGGTAGTTATATATGCATAGTATATATAGTATATAGTTATAATATATAAATATATAATGTATATTTAACATATTCTTTGAAAAATTGATCACTTTATAACTTTATATTCTGAATATGTTTATTTATTGAAAAATTATTTAATAATGAACGAGAATTTAAGCAACATAACAATATTATTAAATATTTAACAAATTACAAATTTACTTAAAACATACCTATAATTGTTTACAGGGGTGATTGTTGAACTTTTTTCTCGGGGAGAGTCAAAGTCAAAATATCGCTTTAAAAAATTAGAATAAGTATAAAAAAATAATATTATTTATAATGCTCATATAGTTCGGAAATGGAGGGACCAGTACCCCTGGACTATTCCATAAAACCCCCATTGATTATTTGTAAATCGGTTGATAAAAATTAACTCTTTTTAATATCAACCCGAATATGACTAATAGATTTTACAGAAATATTACGGCTTGCACCATTATTGATTTCGAAAACAGTCGCTCTGCTAAGAATCGAAAATATTTTGTTCTACACTGGTAATTTGTGAAAAGTAGTAACAAATTTGATTCTAGATAATCTAATTTTATTTTATTATTATTTTAATAATAGATTTTACAATTTTTCCATTTTAAGATTAATATTTTGAATTTCCTCAGAAAGGGGCCAACCTTTAAATTAAAGATAATAATGTTTAAGTAATTAAATATTGTTAATAATAGCTATTTTACTATGTATACAATTTATAAATTGTATATATATTAGAGGTGTCGGTTTTAAACTTTAATTTTAATTCTCATGATTACCTGAAATAATAATTTTAAAATGTTTATAAAACATTTCATATTGCCTATATAGGTAGTATATATATAAAATGCTAACTTTTTCCATGAAAAAACCATCTTATTTATTTTTTGAATTTTCCGACCTGTTTTCGCGACCGCATGCCTTGTATTTCTTTATCTATTATACCATTTTAAAACTATTCTTCGGTAATTTTGAGATTTGTACGCATTTCATTAGTCCGTGTTCTCGTCTGTTCTCCGAGCTTTCGACGCTTGGAAGAAAAATCGCGTTTCCAAACTCACCGTCCGTTCGTTATTGCTTGAACTTCGCTATCACCCCGAAGTTTTAAAATCGGTTTTCTTTCTCAAACTTTTTTACATCACAGACGTCGAATTCGCGTTTCCCGGAGGTTTTAACGCCCGACTGAACATATCTTTGTCTACCGATCGTCCCTGTTCGACCGGAACATTCGTTCCGAATATGTGTAAGTATGTTATCTGTCGATATACGGCGTCGTCCGTTATCCAAATAGTTTAAACACGAGAAATTTCAACCACTTTATAAGTTTATAATATCAGTTAGATAGCTTAGTGGTATAGAAAGTCGTAAGCTGAATACAGATAGATTGAACGAACTCTCGATAAGGGTACACCAGTTCGAATTCCACTCAGGTAATTTAATTTTTTGCGACTTTTGTTTTTATCCCATATTATACCTATGTGGTACGTGGGCGAAATCTTAATACATTTTCTTATTATTATAAACTTTATTATTTAATTTTTTTTTTCGTTCGTATAAATTTTGTATTGTGCCGTGTACCTATTATAGGTCCGAATTAAATTGTGCGTTATATAATACCCAGTGATAAGTCTATTTTTATGTATTTAAGTCCGAACGACTGATACCATAGAGTAGGTACATATCTAGATTTTTATAGATCATACTAATGAATTTAAAATCATCTGATTACCGTAGTATTTTTCACAATTTTTATTAAATTTATATTGATACATTCGGCTGAACTTTTATTATAGGTACAACGATGTTTAATTAGACTTTCGAACATATCAACTTGGCAACGATAGTTATATAAAACCTGAGAACGATAAGTCTGACATCGACATATGTACTGAGTAGATACTTATTGATACATTTATATTTTATACTCATATTATATGTAACGATAAAAGTATTTTGAATCGTTAGACTTTTTATATTGATGTGTAGTTGTGAGTTTGTGATTTTGTGTAAAAACCGTTAGAGCCGAGTGAAGCGAGGTTCGAGTTCTTATATAAATCTAAGAATAGTAATTTTAATCAATTTTCGGATTACTTACTTTGTCAACTTATTCAAAAACACTTTAGGGGTGAACAACTATCTCCTATAAAGCAAACGCCAGTTTCCGACGTAGACGGATTTAATTAACAATATTATTTTCCAAAATCTTTGATCACCGACTATTATGAATTCCGATAAATTACATAAACCAATGTAAACAAATGGTACTCATAAAAGGCTATACTGACAATGTGTCGCACTCAAACGGAGTTATAAATCCATAGTTTTGGACTCAAAAGGTGTTTAACTACAAGTAGTCTCTCTAAGGGCTTAAATTAAAACAATTTTAATTGATTAAAGTTATTGTACATTTGACCGTTTTTAATTTTTTATATTTAATGCTATATATTCTTCAAACGTTATTTAATAATTACGTTTATCGTTATTAACAATTTAATCGTTCTTTATTTTTTTCGTTCATTGTTCAAACGTTATATAACGTTTTCCGTTTTTTTTTTTTCATTAAGTTGTATTTAGTTAATGTTTGATAGACAATAAACATAGTTGACTGGTAATCATTATATATTACTGCACAACCTATCATTAAAAATCATACTTGAATAGAACTCTCTAGTTACAAATATTAAGAATAATCCTCATATTGTTTATATAATAGATGTGTTTGGTTTATAAAAAGAATGATAGGAAAAGGAAGACGAAAAAAGAAAAGGTTGGATGTGATGGAGAATTGTATGAAGAGGCTAGTGTAAGTACCTAAATAGGATATGGGAGATTGAGTTCAGTGGAAGTAAATTGAGGACTACAGTGATATACTTTAAATTGTTGGTAAAAATTATGAAGACGAAGGAGAAGAAAAATACTTTATTTAATAAAAATTAAAAAGTAAATTTGTTTAAATTCAGAATACTTAAGAGCTTAAACTACTGACAGCTCAATATTATGAAATATATTGTTATATTAGTAGATAGGTATTAAAAAAAAAAAAAAACGAAAATAAAGAAAAGTTAAAACACATTGGCATACTATCTATGGGTAATACAAGTTTACTAAAACATAGTATAACCAATGCTCTATTCCATGGCACGATCAGTAAATATAATAACATGGACAAATATAAAACTGAAACTTTGACTTTGACTTTGAAATTTAAAAAATACATTTAATTAGGTACCTATAAATACGAGTACTTAGTAGTCAGTATTGTAGCCGATAATTAGTTGTGTTTTTGAGACGATTAAAACACGGAAACCTAACACAAAGTTATAAATAAACAGATTATGATGTGCGTATTATTTTGATAAATAATTATTATGTTTTTCGATTATATGAAAATAAGCTTCTTGGTAGAATAAATATGTAGTATAAAATATATTAAATACAACGATAAATCATTGCAAAATATTGCTAATCACAATATAGTCGTATAGTCTATATATATATATAACTTTTGCAAATATTTTGTAATATTAAAAATTACAATTTGCCATCTATATTGTAAAATGAAAAACGTTAACTGTACGTTTAATCGTTATTGGCTTAACACGTATTATGTTTAATGATACGTTTTATTTAGTGATATTTTAAATTGTTTGTTTTTTGATTTTCGCCTATTGATTACGTTTACTAACACTTTACCGTTTTAAACGTTATGAATAACGTTTTTAAGCCCTAGTCTCTCTTAACCCTCCGTTAGTCGCACGGAGTACGTATAGTAATATAGTAGAAAGTATATGTGTACATAATATATGTAACCCAGGGCCTAGTGTTTTAAAAACAATAAATTATATAATACAAATATACAAATATTTACTTATGATAGTCCATTTTGTTATGTTATTTATCTTCATTTTTTTTTTATTAGGTCTTTTATTTTATATCATAGTGCACTCGTGTTGAAGTCCACTAGAATACACACGTATGTACCCCACGCGACTACTAGTGTTACACATTTTTATCTGGACAATGTATATGATTTTATAAAAAAAAAAAAAAAGGCAATTAAATTTTTTTTTTGATATATTCATGCATATCTATAATAATTATATTTATAAAAACAATTTTTTTGAAAATTTCATTATTTTTATAAATTGGATTTAAAATAAAAATTGATTTTAAATGTATTTTTAATAAAATTTTTGTATATGATTCGTTTAAAAAAGCATCGACAAGTTTCTTTTTCTAAAAACATTCAAAATGTCTTAATCTAGAAGAGCGTTGTGATAAAATGGTGTACTTAGTAAAATAAAAATAAAACTTTACAGGCTATTGAGTAAAATTAGTAGTGGGGTACAAGTTTAGCCTACGCGAATACTGATTTTACAGAATATTGTGCGACTATTTAGGGGGTCTCGAGGGGTCTGCTCCCCTTGATCCGTGTTTGTATATAACATTAATAATAATGACTGGTAAAATAATTGGTGATTTATCAACTTTAAATCAACAAAAAAATTCAATATATAAATATACTTATCGTCATACGGCTATATTTTGGAACAAATGCAGTATAGTATCTGAATATTTTTATTTATTTATTTTTTTAAACTATTAATTTTTTGACTTTGAATTTGATGGTGTTTTTAAAATTGGCCACTCGTACTTACTTTTTAAGCAATATTTTTTTCAAAATACGTTTTTACTGGTATAAAAGTATCAGAAATGGATTTTTCAAATAAACTTTTTAATACATTTGTGTAAAATTGTATGTGAAATTCGAGAGTATAATAATATACTATAATATAATATTATTCACAATTTATTTGTGGTTATATTAATGACAAATCAATAAAAAAAAAAAATGTTTTTTTTTTTTAATATCTTTATACCTTGTAAAATGTAAAAATTCATGTTTTTTGAACTTTTGTATTTCATTTAGTACATTTTTCTATTCTTAAGCATTGGCTGGACGGACTTAGTTTGGAAATGACGGACTTTTGAAAATTTATTTGGGGGGCATACGAGCTACGATTTTTATTAAACGAACTTTTTTATTCCACTCCTCCCCCCCCCCACGCCCTTCATTGAAAAATCCTGGCTACGCCACTATGAAATTTTATTTATATAATGAGTTATATTAATATATTATACAACGCGTATAGGTAGAAATCTTGAATTTGAATATTTTTTTTTTCAGACAGAAAATAATGGTTATTTCGTTATATGTGTGTGGTTTACGGGGGATTTGGGAGGCGCGGCGTCTCTACTAGAGTTTGTAAGATATTCGAGCGGCGCTTATGTATAGGAACGCGAATTTTTATTGTACTTTTTTTTTTTTTTTTTTTGTAATTCTTTTCAATTCAAGGGCATTGCGTATAATATATAAACGACCGTTATATACCCACCCTGTATATAATTGTAAATACGATATCGTCCGAGTCGATGATAACGATCGACGACGGGCCGGGCAGATAATACGACGTCGAGCAGCGCGTACATAATAATAATATAAACTTTTCGCATTGAAATTATATACGTTTGAGTGGGCCCCGAAAGCGGCGGGTGAAGCGAGCGGTAGGAGCGGCGGCGGCGGTGGCGGCGGCGACGGTAATAATGTAGTCGGCCGGAGGACGCGACGGCGTTTTCGGTGAAAGCGTCATCCCTCGCAGGGCCCGGCGAGGAGGCGGAGCCGTAATCCCTCGGCGGCGCCGCCGGCGGGTCGATCGCGACGAGGTGTCCGACCGGCGGTGGTGGACGGGGGGGGGGGTGGCGGTGATGGGGGCGGTGGTGTGGTGAGGTTCGAGAGAGCCGGAAGGGTCGGCGCGTCCGTCGGAAGCTGCGAAAATTAATGGACCAATTATCCTCGGCAAAGCTGTTACTCTCCGCACCCCGAGTGACTGATACGGTGTGGACCGGATAATAATCTGTTTCAGCCCGAGCACGCGGCCCCGGGCCACCTAACCCAATGTTTTGGAAAATTAAAACATCTCCGGTCCGGCACCCTCACCCCCTCCACTCCCCAACGTAAACGCCGCGCGCGCGTTCGCCGTCCGTCCGTCCGTCCGTCTCTTTCCGCTCCGACACGCGACACGGTGCACGCGCAATGCGGTTCTGGGGGCCTATTCTCAAAGGTATCGAAAACGGGTTTCGATCGAGAATCAATCGAAAATATCTTCGGTTTCGATTTCCATTGAAAATGCTATTCTCAAACCGTTTTCGACTCCTAGTTCGACAGTAGTATTCGATAATTTACAACGACAGTGAATTACCTATCGAAAACGATTTTCGACACTCGTCTTTATCAATTTTATTAATCACTATTTAGGTATTATTATTTTAATATTATTATAAATTCATTATAACATTATAATTATGGCCTTTAATGACGGTTTTAGATGATTATATGTATAACCAACTAAATGATATTGAAATATTTATTATATTATATTATTATATTAGTTTTGCAACAACAAGATCCATTTATTGGTAAGTACTAAGTACCTACCTACAGTTATTCAATTATATAATTTTATAGTAATTTTATTTCACTTTAAGAGGAATGCTTTGAATGACGATTGACCTTCCCTCTTCGAGGATTTTTTTTATACTATGGAAGTAATAAATAGGATAAAAAAAATATAACGTTTTAAAAAATATCATAAACATAATACGTTTTTCAGTGATTATTGCTTAAACTTAATAAATATGATACGGCAAATAGTTTTAAAGTAATTCAGGATGATTTTCTAAAAATTACACTAATGCTTCTTTCTGTGCCAGAGTTACAGACTTCCTTTTAATTTTTTTCTCCCTCTTCATTATGGAACTCATTATTTAATATTTTTATATCACCAAACTTTTAATATAATTAAAATGTATACGGTTTCGTACTTAATATAATAAGTAATTATTACTTAGTACTTATAAGTATTCGTTTATATTATTGTCATTAGTGATAACATTCAATAATAAGTGATTAAACGCTATAAAATTTGATAACAATTAAAAATGTCGTGGAAAAAACAATGATTTAGTTCGATAATTCAAAACCATGTCGAAAGTAATTTATTCGATTTGTAAGGATTCGATAGAAGTTTGAGAATGTGACTGATCGAAAATTTCTGATCGAATTTACGATCGAATAGTGTCAATCGAATAATTTTTTTCGACAATCAGATTCGATATGTCGAAAACTCTCAGGAATTATACATATATAGGTATATGTTTGACCTGTACCTATATAGACCTATAAATAGATAAAAATACTACGGTCTTTTTGTTTCAATGTATAAAATATAATTAAGTCTTAAAAAAAAAAAGTACTGTTTTATCATATAATATGGTAATTTTGAATTAGTAGTGATATATATATATATACATTTATCAGACTTTTATTAGTTGTTACTTGTTAAAATGTAAATAATATTTAACTTAAATAAAATATCAATACACAATATCAAAAGGTGTTTTAAATATTATGTAACATATAATATATATATATGTATATAACATATATAACATAATAACAATATTGCAGTCTTTTTGTTTCAATTTATAAAATACTGAAGTCTGAACTAAATAAAGAAAAGTACCTTTAAATGGTTATTGACTTTTAACATTTATACACACACACACAAGACGTGATAACAACAATATATAAATATCTGTGATATATAGTGGCTAGTATTACCATATAACATTATAAACAGTACGACCAATCATTAAGACCTCGCCAAATTAAATTTTTTTTTTAATATATAAAAATTTAAATTTTCAAATTTTCAAGCCTACATCTCTAGGTATAGATCATTATTATTTTCCGAAACAACACAAACCTGGAAAATCGAGCAAATTCACCTATAATAACAGTCATAATAACGATAATGTTATATAATATAACGATAATGGGGAGAGGGGTTAAGACAATAACTATACATAATTAACAATAAAAAAATTTTTTTCGCTCCGCTCGATATTAACGTTTTTCAACTTCATTATATTGATGTATAATATATAATTTAACATTACATATCATATATCATCATTTACAATAGACTTGTAAAAATAAATCAATTATGGATTAGAAAAAAATCATTTACTATTTGAAACTTATCAAAATCACGTCAATGTGATTGAAAAACGTCGGCAATAGGTCGAAAACTCCGATTTTGGGATTTCGGGGTGATAAGACGACGGCGCAAAAAACGCTGAAACGATAAGAAACAGGACGGTGGAACGGTTTTCTTTCATACGATATATAGGGTGAATAAAGAGCTAATATGGTATGTAATTCAACTTCGCGCCTTCAGAAAAGTCGAAATACGGAAGAACGGAAAATGGAAAATGGAAAAGTCGTAAATCCAAAGCATGACGGTGATAAAAACGGAAAAGAAAATAACCACGTGGCCGACGGTAAGGAAAACGGTCAACGGAATTAAATAAAAATCGTAAAGTTTTCTCTTCCACGAAAAACCATCTATTCGGAGTTAGCATATTATATAATAGATTAATAATAGATTAGTTCCCTATTTTTTTTTTCGAAATTATGCATTTTTCTGGAAATCTTTAAGAAGTACACATTTCTATTGGTTTAAGAGAAAGTATAGAGAATACTACATACTCTATTTCTAAGCATCCAAACAAGAAATTGTATTTAAATATTAAAAAAATGGAAATTTAAAAAGTAGACAGCTGAATGACGTTATGATATATTGTATATAGATAATTTACAAGTTAGTATCATACAACAATCGGCTTTCGTAGAATATTGTCCGAATTACGAGTACAATACCACTTTTTTTTTATATTTTTCCATTAAATTAGTTCTTTTTAGCTTTCGGATAACAGTTTAATCCAAAATGTACATAAAAACTAATGACAACACTACATTTATTATGAGAACTTTAACTATGTCGTTAAGTGTAGAGTTTTATAAAAATAATGTTAGGTTCCTTATACATCTTATACATGTATAATCTGTGATATAATTAACGTGAAATAAAAAATAAAATCCTTATTTAAAAATCTTTACACTTGTAAATATTGTCATACATTATATTTTGATACAATATTTAATCTACGATTACTAGAAGTAAATAATTAGAACTGGAAAATTGAGCGTAAATGTGTTTTAATTATGTTAAAATGAATGTATGAAATCTTTTTAATAGAGATTTTAAATAATAATAACTTTAACATATCTTTTTAATAAACATTAATACATTAACACTACATGAAACCTATATAAAATTAACAACAGACATAAACATTATTTATGTCTACCAAGTAGGTACCATAGTTACCGCTTTACTTTACTAGAATTTATAAACTAACTATGGTAAAACCATTATCTACATGATTATACTTATGTTCTATAACAATATTTTTTTTTATTTTTCTATGAAAATAAATGTAGAATAAATTATGAGGTAAATTAAAATGTCTTATATTTGCATAGGCTGAAGAAAATGTTGATACATTTTTTATCTCTAAATGCAAAAATAGATTTAATAATAACTAAATAGTTTTATCAAATAACTTTTGTATAACTTTTTTGGTAATAGCTACATGCAGAAATTTAATAATTATTGTTAACATTTATTAAGAGGATGCTACACGCCCGTTTTTAAGGGGTTGTATATAGGCAATTCAATACATTTATTGAAGTATAAAAATACAACAATTCAAAAGTCATTAAAAATTGTTCCCGTGCCTATGCCACATTTTATTGTTGTGTAATCATACAAAATATACTTACGCAATTGTTAAAATTGGGTATTAAAGTAATTTTAGAGTAAAAATACTTATTATCAAATAAATAAAATGCCACATTTTTTTGTGAATCTAAATTATGAATCTATTAATTTAAAAAAATAAAGTTATTGTAGTTTTAAAAAGTTAATTTTTTTTACTTTTTATTCTTTAATAACTTTTGTTTAAAGTAATAATTTAAAAATCCCAAATGATTCGATTTCATAATAGGTATTTCCACTCTAAAATCTGTATTAACATTTATGCGTAAACATGGTATGGGTAATTGATACTCGAGATTTGAGATTTAGAATACCTTTTGTTATTATATATTATTTTGTTCGTTGTTGTTAATCTACTCAAGAAAGAAAATTTTTTTCTTTCGCAATTAGAAGATTATTGTATTTAATGAATACTAAAGGCATGTATTACCTAAATAAATACAAGTTCCAGAGGTCCACGATTAATTTTTTAATGATCAAATATTATCTATAGATTTTCGCCTTTTTAATCTAAAACTTCTATGCACTATTGATTTTTACAGTAAATTGCCTATATAATGAATAAATTAATATTATGTTATAAGATTATATTATATCAGAATAAGATCAACAATCGTCATACGATAATGACATTGAAACATTTCCCAGCATCAGTTTCATCACTCATCAATATACATATGACTATATCCAATAATGCAATTTAAACAATTACCTACCGTTATATTTCTTTTCTTTTAGAGGCCATCGATGTGTACAATATATTATAATATACTACAAAAAATACTATATAATATTATGATATATTTGATCCGCCCAAAAAAGGCTTTGTGATTTGAGTACCTAATTATTTTTATAATTATAAATCGAATCATCTTACTATTCGACTAAAACTAAACTAACTACTAAATTACATACGGCTAATGGGGATAAATGTGTTGTTATAAATAATACATTATTATTTTAGACACTAAAAATATAAGTATAAATGTTATTAGATAATATATTTTTATGTATTTAGTAGAATAGTGTAGTACCTACTGTATTGTGCTTCTTCTGTTGGTTTTTGTTAATATCTTATTATTTTAAAATTACCTACCTTTAATTATTAAGATTAAATTTAATTACATTTTTTATTTTACATTATTTAATTAAAATAACGTGACCAAGATTAGGTCAAATTCCATATTAATTTAGTGGGTATTATTTTAAGAATTTCAAGTTTAATAATTAAAATAAATTACACATATACCGTCATAGAAACTCGAGATTGGATAAGCTTAGTATAAACAGTAAAAATGGAAAAATGCATCAGTAATTTCAAACTCGTCACTTATCACTTACTTACAATAATGAAGTAACTTAGTAATTTATTTTAAAAATTGTCTTGTCATATATAAAACAAATTAAGAAATTTTTAAACAAAAAAACCATTATTGGTTTTATAATTATGTAATTTTATATTGTATGCAAACACATTTTGGGTAGGAGTTTAGTAGGAATTTTTGGGGTAAAAATGTTTTTGATACTTAGCAAATTCGTTCTATATAAAACATATATAATGTATATAAAACAGGTTATTTTTGATTATAACGAAAAATGATTACAAATGTGAATATAATAAATAACTAGTGGTTATTGTAACCGATTTCATTATTACTTTTTAAAATGGTTATTTAATAGCCAAATAAAATATTATTATACTGAATATTGATCAAAATGGTTTTAGAGTATAATGATTTATCTATCTTTGCATTCAATTCTAAAAGGAATAGTAATTATATTATAATAAAACTGTCCTATTCAAGAAATTAAAATAAGCTTCAATCTGTACTGCTTTTCAGAAAACTAATATCAAATATGTACTTAATTAATAGGAGTTTTGAAGTTAATTTTACTGTTATTAATGTATTAATGTACCTATATGAGTAGTATAATTATGCAGTTATTAATAATAATATTGTAGTATAATAAATATATAATGCATAAAAAAAAGATTAAATTTAGCGCTTTCTCTCAAAATTGAGACTGGCGTTTCACATTTTCAAAAAAAAAAAATTAAAAATTGAATAACTCTGTGTTGATAATAAAATTAAACGTTTATAATTATACCATTGAATTCTTTACATTTAAATCTTACAAAAATCATATCAATTATACATATACATAATGATGGATGTGGTATGGATAAGTATTTGCTTCAAAATTGATTATATTAACAATTTTATTCGTCGAATGCTCTCTTAAGTGAATCAGATGTGTTATACAGAATCTCTAGATATTCACTTGGCTTAGTAGCATTGCAGGTATTAATTGAATTCTCCAACACGTACTGTTGGTTTTTCAAGTCCATTAACGTTTCCACGGATTCTTTGATTTCCAGCCATTCATTTACTAGAGCTTTGTTCGATTCGGGCGTTTCTTTTATCGACAATCCGCTATCTCGAATCATTTTATTCAGATTGATTATCTGTCGATTTGTTTCAAGCATCTGAATCCCTTGGCTCAATAAAAGACTTAATGCCGTCTCAGAGATAGTCAAAAATTGTTTACCATATTTTTCGACGTGACGTTTGTTAATTATACTCATATTTTTTTTCATTAATCCTCTAATGATTTCCGTTTCGTGTATCCGTAAATTGTACAAAACTTTTTCAAGTCGTTGTTTCTCAGTCATTGTAATGCTATTTGATATAATAATTCTATACAATAACAATAATAATTTGAACTAAACTGCTTTTGACGAAATACACAATATGTTTAATCACTAACGAATGAATCTTAATAGCCAACAAATGCGAGAATAAACAAAATTATTCAATACTATTTTTTCTATTCAATAATTATTAATTGTATAAATTATCATTATTATTATATATTACAATACTTTTAAAATTAAAATAAAACATTGTATATTAAAAAATAAATAAATAGTTGTATAAAAAATAAGAAACAATCATTAATATTTTTATGGACTTATATTTTTATATTACATTTCACAAAGTGATAGAAAGTATAATGGAGATAGTTAGTATTTTGACTAAGATTTATGCTTCAATCTTAAATTTTTTTTGAAACTTGGATGTTTTCCTAAGTCGAATACTTTTAGTTATTATTATTATTATTTTAATTTTTATTTAATATATCTGTACGTAAGGTCAGAAAAGATAAATAAAATATTTTTCATTTTATTCTCAAATTAAATATTAAATAAAATAATATGTTGTTTAATTATTTTATTTTAATTATTTTTTATTTTAATGTTTTTGATTAAACGTTAATAATTAGATGCAAAATATCAGTCATCAATTATAGTTGATTGTAAAATAATCCCTCAAGCTCATCAGTATTATCACTCACATCAGTAACATATAATATATATATATATTATATTTTCGTATATAATACCCAATCAATTAATTTTACTTAAATTTACATTATTGCATATAATTACATTTCACCAATTACAATATTATATTATTATACGGTTTTTCTTTTATAGGATGTCAATATTTATGTACAAGTTACTGAAATTATCTAATTATATCATATGATTATAAGCTCGTCCCATCAGAATGGGTTTTATAATAAATTATTACTGTTTTTTAAAAAAGGTAAATTGATCTGAATCATAAACCAAAATCACTTAACTACATAAAATATCTAACTATGAGTAAAGAGAAATACTACGTAAACAATTATTATATTCTGAAACAGACACATATTTAACAAATATTTAAGAAAGATAATACATTAAAAGTATCAGATATAACATTTAGATATCCATCAGTAGAGTTATTTATCTCTCAACACAAACTTTTGATTTTTCAAGTCGAATAACTTTTCCATAAAAATTTTTAGGTTCTGGAACCCTTTTAACAAATTTTTATTCAGTCCATTGAATTCATTTCTCGATATGTTATTTTCACGAATTCTCTTATTTACGTTGTTAATTTGGCGATTATATTCAAATACTTCCTCTAATTTAAAAATTAAAGACTGTAATGTTTGCATACTGATATTAGTCCATTCCTCCCCATTTTTAACAACTATCTTGTCGATTTGTTTACTAAAATCTGACAAAATGTAGTCACTAATTAGTTTATCTTCTTCTATATTCAGAAAGCTTATAATATTTTCCAGTCTTTGGCAATCCAAAATTGAATTGTCATATACGGAATTTAAACATTGCTTGACGTTAGTATAATTATCAATAATCGAATGCACTATCGCATCTTGTTGAACTTTAAAGTCAAACATATTTTGCAAGAATTGTTTGAATTTCTGCATTCCTTTTATCGAATTGATATTCAATTCGTACAACTTCTTGATCGGTATGTGATTTTCCCGAATCATTTTATTTACATTGATCAAATGTCGATTCAAACTGAAAAAATCATCTACTCTGCATGTTAAATTAGTTAATGATTTAAAATTAATATTTATCCATTTTCTCTCGCCTTTGAAAAATAACTTTTCGATTATTTTACTATTATCTGAAAAAGTAAATTTTCTTACGAGTTCATTTTTTTCTACGCTCAGGCAGACTAAAATCTTTTCCGAAAGTTCATTATCCAGCGCATGATTTTCAGATACGACGTCTATATAATGTTTTAATATAGTAGAGTTATTATTAATAAAATCCTTCAACACATACTGTTTATTGTTCAAGTCTATCAATTTTTCTATGAATGTTTTGAAATCCTGTATTACTGTTTCTGAATTTTCGTTAATTTCATAGAACTTTTTAGTGGACACATTATTTTTCCGTATCATTTTATTTGCATTTATAAATTGGCGATTCATTTCGATCACTTCAAATATTTTAAAAATGTAATAATGTAATGATTCCAAACATATATTTGACCATTTTTCGGGGACATTGATGAATATTTTTTCGAATTTTTTACCATTATTCGAATTAGTGAATTGTGTAATGAGTTTTGCATGTTGTATCGTCAAAGTGTACAAAGCTTTTTCTAATCGTGTATTATCCAACGATTCATTACCATACACCATAATGATGCTCTCAAATCAAAATAATAATTTGCACTATAAATTGACAAAATATTTTTATTTTTATTTACGGAATATATATATTTAATCACTTAGGAATTAGTTATATTAGCCAACAAAATACAAACATACTTAGGTTAAGTAAATAAATTGATTAATTTTATGCGTATGATCTAGAAAAAATATACGTGATTCGCTAATTGTTACATTAATTATATTAGATTTTATTATAGTAGAGTTTCAGAGCTTTAGACTTATGATTTCAGTAGGACCAATTTATTAGAGCACGTTAAACAGCTTAGTACCTAGAGTATACTCGTATGTCCACAATGTCAAATAGATTGTCAACATTAAAAATGACGAGAAATGTACGAAAAATCCCATTTTATTTATTTTTTTTATTTAAATTGGTATTTATTACGCAATATAGCTACATTTTTTATAATATCCATTTAATACAATATCAACAGTGCTTATTTTCCACCGGTGCCCCAAATACTGATGCTCGTTGGCCGTAACTCCATATTATATAATATCTTTAGGTTATTTATCGGTTCACTTTCTGCCAATTATTCAATCTGTTTACGTATTATGATTTATAATTTAAATGTAGTCTATATTGTTAAATTTTATCTTATAAGTTAACATTAAAAGTACAACGAATAAACATATACTTACCTACATAACTAATATTCATAGGTATTTATCGACCCAATATTGTTGAAATTATACAAAAATAGTGTTTTCAGACAATCACCAAACAAAGTACAGATATTTTCAAAAATATATAATACACAATAATATGAAATTGTATAAATTCACTACTTCAACACGATATCATAGTTTTATTATGAACAATTTTTTAAACTGTTTTGTTTAGTTAATAAAATTCAAATTACATACATTGATATAAATATTATTTATTGATATACTTAGCTCATATATACCTTATTACCTATTACATATTTACACTTTTATTAAATTTACATTTAGAAAAATAATATAAAACGTTAGTAATGGAAATAAAATGAAAATTTAAAAAAAATAAATAAAATAATCTACTGATCAAAATTATTTGTAAGTATATTTATCAAGATAATACTTATAAGACATTTTATTATTATTATTACTAAGATTTCCATAATTAAAAATATGAAAAAAAAATATTACATTATAATATTCTTATAAAATATAGTACCTATTTTATAATTTTATATTCCAAATATAATTATTAATTTCTGTGAAAATGTTATCCTTTGATATTTATTATTGCCCCCGAAAAAGTATTTATAATATTAACAAATTAGAATCACCCCACCCCCATTTTTTTCCTAAAAAATACATATTTCACGGTTCGTTGGCAATTTTTTATTATTATATTGTTATTATTATAAGTGTTTACAAATAATAATGAAAATTTGATGTTATACATAACGTCACACTAACGATGTAAGCTTAATCTTTCATGCTGATGAAGGAAAAATGACTATTTTCCTTCATCTAATATTTTATTTCAACCATCTGCGTTGGACAGAGAAGTCTCTGTCCAATCCAGATAAATTATACTCATATATGTTAAGGTAATAATAAGGAATGTATTGAATTATTTCAAATTCCTATTCCACGGAATTGTTCATTCATTTAACAAAAACACCAAAACTTATTTTAAGAAAATATAATATGTACTGGTTATATAATATACTTAAAATTTTGGTATAATTAACAAATAATTTACATAAAAGTATATATTATTGTAAAAAGTATCATTTATCATCACTGAATGAGTATTTTTGGAAGCCATTAGATAATATTTGGGTTCGGATAGCATGTTTTTCTACCACTTTAAGGTATTCTTTCTGTTTTCCCTGGTTAGTCACCCATTGGATAATTAAATTAGTGAATCTCAATCTAAATGATCAGTTTTAGAATTATTTGACGGTATTTTCAGGTTGTTGTTCTTTGATGTATTTTTATTTTTATAATTTAATATATTTATATAAATATATACAAAGCCGTAAATAGATTCAATATTTTGTGGTAGAAAATTACATGACTATTTTATATTAACTTCTTTAACATTTCATAAAATCTCAATTCTACAAAAATATTATACCTTTTATTTTTTAAATACGTATTTCTATAACGATGTTATCATCTAAAGCACATAAAAATTACTATTGTTTAACGGCTTTTATTGATATACCGTAGAGATTTTCTAGCACTTTTTTCTCAATTCTTTTACCATATTCAATTTAAATTCAGGAAAAACTTTTGAATCCAAAAAGGTAATCTATCATGAATTTATTTCAAGTATCATAAATGTCTTGGTAAGCTTAAAAATTTAGCCTCAGATATAAATTTCTTTGTGTTCTTATATTTAGTTCCTTCAAGAGACTTACGTCATTATACAATACTAATTATTCAAAGGGAAATGTGTATCAATACTTGAGATATATTTTCTGGACAAACACATTAAATCTCTATTTAAACTGTGAGCAATATAGAAGGAGTCTCATACTATATATGTACCATTCACCTAGTATGATTTAATATCCCAGAAAAACTAGTGTAAAATTGTATGGAGAATTATCTGCTAATAACAAGAGAGAGAGTTGTAACGATCCATTATAGCCCTTTCTGGGTTAAATTACTATTATTTAATCCTTAATTAAATAAATAAGAACATCAAGTTAGTGGAACTAACTGTTTGATAACAGAGTCTTCAATAATTCCAATAACTGCATGTACATTATTTATTTTCAAACAAACAAATAAGTTTATTTTTGACTAATTAAATTTAATACTGGGACCAGTCAGCAGCCTTGCTTTGGACACATTTTTCGGATACATTCCAAAATTAGTGATGGATGTAGTCTGTGGAGACGTATTTGAGTCTTCGAAAATGGAAGCTTTTTTTATACAATTTGTAATTTTTCGTCTAAATTAAACACACTGCGAAATAATATTAGTTCTTTAATGGTGTTTATAATATTCATCTGTCAAACTATACGCTATAATATCATGTAATTTATGTTGTACTTTTTATGCGGTTCGTAGACGTGTTTCTCTAAACCCCCTTTTGAAAAAAAAAAAAAACACAGAAGCCCTTCGAGAGATAATATGCAATATACCCGACCCTCTGGTGACGGGCGTCACCCTTTAATTGGCCGGCGCGAGCGCGGGAGGGAGATTGAAATAACGACGCGTCACACGACACTGAGGCAGTGTCGTGTATATTATTGTACAACACTCCTCGTATCTCGTGTTATGATAATAATAATAAAAATAATGATAATATTTTATACACGCGGCCGTAATTATTTCAATATTATAATATATCAAACGGAATGACCTCCTGCTGCAGCTCACAGAATCTTCCCCATCATCAAAACACCACCCCCTCGATTAACCCGTTTATCGCACACAATATTATAATCGACACGCCTTTTCGGTATTTATAAACATTCGGAAATGTGTCTACCGCGATAAAATAATGATAACATCTAGCGATGAACATTATCGTTTAGTATTAGATAGTTATGATGAGTTTTACATGGTCGAATTGTGTTCTTCCGATAAACAAAATATCGAAGAATTTGATGCAAACTATACTATTCAATAATCATGCGTACGCAGTTATTTCTGGCAGAGTAGTAAAAAGTTATATTACTCATTTCATAATTAACTATTCTTTCAGTTATCAATTTCTTTAGTTTCAAATACTTCATAACAAAATAATAAATATCGCACATTTTTTATAATAATTTTTAACATTTTTATATTTCAATAAATATGTTCTATATTTTACCGCCACAAATTCGAAAAAATACTGGAAAAGTCGATAAAAAATCTCTTTTAAATTATACCAATAAGTAAAATTTTCCATTGTGAAGCTTTCTACTCTAAAACTCCTTTATTGTCCTATTTATTTACATACATATATACATACATACATACATACATAAAATAACACATTGTAAAACTAATACACTCTTTTTTTTTCTGATTATTCAATGCACACTCTAAATAACTTGATGGTCAAATAGAAAGGACGGGAAAAGTTAACGATAAAATCAAATATCAAGTGTAAAGTCAATTTGTAAATTGTTTTAAATGTTATTTTAATTAATGATTTAAAGCTAAAAGTTAAATCTAATACAATTATGAATTAACTGAAAATTTTATTTTGTGTTACCTACTTATATTTATTAATTAATTTTTCATTCATTATAATACAATAAAAGTTTATTGTAGACCAAAAGTCGAAACGGTTATGTGTCTACAATTATGAAATAGGCAGATAATAAGTTTAATTTTTCAATATACATACATACATATTACATATATATATATATATATATTTTTTTTTTTGTTTTGAAATTGAAGGGGAATAGTTCTTTTATAACTAAAAAAAATTTTTTAGCTTAAAACAAATAAAAGTTGACTACTTATTCACTTACCAGTTTAAAGCTAGATAATTTTTTGTAAGTTTACAATTACGTATATGTTAGGTGGGCGTTCAAGTTGAACGAGTTATGTTAAAAAATTAACCGTAACTTGACGTACGAGTAAGTTAATCGATTAGTTGATGTTCATCCTTGCCGAATAGTTCCGTAAACTATCGAACGGTCCGACTATTGAACGATTTCTCGTGAACACTACCGAAGAATTTATCGATAATTTAATTTAATTGATTTTTAATTAATTTTCACACTGAATGAGTTCGGTAGCGCCCAAATTAAAAACGTATATTATATTGTCGTAACCACTGTAAAACGAAACGGTGTACGTATTATTAGTGAAAAATGTACATACCTCCAACCCAGAGCCGGAGACCGATCGTCATCAGTCATCGTTGTTTCCGGGCGGCTCGGCGTCAAATTAACATGTTACGCTCGCGCGACCACCCTCTTGGGGTGCGGTGGCATACGTATATAATATATTGTGTTATTTCGGTCGCGCGAAGACGACCCCGTCGGGAACGGAGAACACTATTACCGCTCAACCGCGAACAAAAACGATACATATGTGTGTTTAAGTATACACAAACGACGGCCATATTGTTTTTTTACCGGTTTCGAATATTGGTGCGCTTCAAATATTACACAGCTATAGAGAACGGAAATCGCGGCCCTACAGAGTAAAAAAGTTCTACGTCGGTGTTTTTTTTCCGATTTTGACCTTTTCGTATATTCATATTAAAGCTTTAAACGGTGCATGTTTAAAGCTAGTAATCATTTAACTACAACTAATAATGAATGAGATGCACAAAGCAAAAAATATGTTCTACGTCTTTGAAATTCAAAAATTTATTAATTTGCCTTTTATTATAGGTTTTTAATCTTAATTTTTGTCTGAGAATAAAAAGCTTCTTTAAGGAATGATGAATACTTTATTTAGTATATATAAAGTTATATAAGATATATCGAGTTTTGGATAGTAGGTAACTTTGTTATTTAATTTTTGTAGTAACTTAAGAGTAAAAAATTACTTTATTTTTAGATTATTGCCTTAAATACGTTTATATAAGCTGGCAATTTAGTACGCTCGATAATTGGGCTTTCCTAATTTATTTACATTAAATTAATTTAACTTTTTTTAAATTAAATAACGAAATTAACTTTTCTCGCTTTGTCTATATTAATCGTATAAAACATTGCATTTTTCATCCGGACAATTATTCCGTTACTACAAAATTAGCTGGGTTTTTATTAGTTTTCAATATATTATATTAATCGCTATGCTTTATTACAATTATTATTATTATTATTATCCCGTGATTTTCGTTGATTACGGAGTATACGAACTTGGAACATTTGAAACGTGAAGCGTCTGCGTCGCCGGTACAGAAATGCAGGTACCATATCATGGAAGAAATTCCAAACCCACGTACATTTGAAAATCGTTATTCATTGAATGTTTGATGCACGTATCACAATCATAATATTATGTTGCGGACCAGTCTTGTAAAATTCGTGTCCACGAAACGAGTTTCGAGCACCGGAACGTTCTAATTTATTCGCCTCTATTAGTCAATAAAACGATAATGACGAAAACAACTCTGCCACCCAAATCGATGTACGCCCATCGCGTAACAGATTGAAACGTCACCGCTCCACGTCGTATGAAGCAAAACTGAAAACAATAAAATATACCTACACAATACGGTGTCCTATATAGGTATTTATGTATGCATGTATTATTATTGTATTAGATGAGGAGAATATTTATTACGATTTGTTCACGGGCGAACATGTTTTTATTCGCCGTGAAGTGCAATCATTCGTTCAAAATTAAACAGTACACATATACCGGATAAACGTGTAAACATTTAATAAACCTTGTATTCAACCTTTAAACATAATATTTAACATTAAATAAACATTAAATTTGGCCTTTCAGTCAACCTTATTTGAACAATTTTCGAAGGTTCGTACAATATGGCATGGCAAGGTTCAAAATATGCAACATTATAATTGTTCTTCTAAACTCTTCTCCAACCACTCTAAAAAAAAATTTGCAAGTAACCATGCATTTTTATTGTATTCCCCCCTCTTTCTTATTATTGTATTACCTTCCCAGAAGGTGTTTTTTTTTTTTTTTTTTTGCTGTACATTTTGCAACAAATCATTTTAATTTCGACGATTGAATTCGAACCTCCGACCATCACTTACTTAACCATTTTTGTACTCACGCTTAACTGACCGAGCTACAATCAAATGATACAAACGTAGTTCGTATTTCGTAGTTCGAATTTTGGGTACATATAATGCTTCAGTAAAGGTATTATACGATACGGTAGAGGAGGGAAAATTTTTTGAATCTCATTTTTTTATCGCATTTAATTTACCTCCCGGTAAGATTCTCCGGGGGTAAGATTATCCTATTACATCGGTCAGAACGAGTTCGGACTGGTGGCAAAATGTGTTGAACACTAAGGTATATAACATACTAAAAGTCACTTTTTTTGGTAGTTCAAAATCGAATTTTGGATTGCTCATAATTTAAGGGGAAGTAGACGGTTTTGTCTACCCCTCTTTTGTTTAAAGCTTCTGTACATAGATACCCATTATGGGCAGGGGAGAGACATAGTCTCTTCTAGAGAATACCAAGAAAAGTGACTTTCAGTATATAATATACCTGAGTGTATAACACACTTTGACATCAGACCGAGTAAAATTTGACTACTATATTAACTTCACAGTGTCGATTCAAAAATTTCCCGTCCTTCGTCGTTCCTATATTATCATATACTATTTCACATTTAACCTTCCAATCCAATAGACCTTTGTAGCAGGTAGCCGAGAGATGGATTTATATTTTCGTAGTTTAAGATACCCTTCCCCTATTTTTAAACTCAATATCCATAGGTGCCCATGAGGGTTAAGGGGAGAGACATGTCCTCCAGGAAAATAACTTTATGATGGAATAGTGCTCAAACTCGTAGTTTATAACTTGGTAATATTATAATTTATTTAGTTCTGCCCCTACTGAAATTTATAATTATATAATAGGCGCTAAACATTAAAATATGAACAAAATAATAATGTTGAATTAAACATTTTTAAAGGTTATATTGAATATTATTTTTAAAACATTTAATATTTAAATATTCAATGAAATGTTATTCTACTTTTATCTTTAAACAATAATTATTTTGCATTAATTGAATGTTTATTAAACACTTATTGTTAAACATTCAATTATTAACATTACATCGATTATTGATTGTTAAACATTCAACTATTAACGTCATATCAAATGTTTAAAGTTACAAAATGTTTATAGGGTAGTCAGGTATATAATATATATGTATATATGTGTATCCTCATATATTATGTGATCAGCGTAAATTATTATCAAATAAATCGGTCTATACATCATCGTCTGACAAACTTAATGCAAACGGATGCATATTTTACCGGTAAAAAATTCAGTAGATATATTTTACGTAAATATTGGTAAAAAAAAGTTGACGGTATACGGATGGTGGAAGTTGATGCATTGTCTCTTGTATCCATGGACAGGATAGTACATTATTATTATTATTATTTACAAATTTAAAAACACAGATAAATTATTGCATTTGATAGACAATTTTGAGCATATAGTTCGGTATAAGTATAATATTATTTAAAAGGAAAATTGGTAGGTAACCAAAACAATTTTATTTTTTATTTTGTTATTTTCCGTATATTTATAAGATGTAAATGAAAAAAACACACATTTAAAATGTGTATTTTAAAAACCTTTAGATAATTACCGGGAAAATCAAAAAATAACCTATTCAAGTACCAACCAAGACCAATTCTATAAAATTCTATAAAAATGCGCTTTACTTTAAAACTTATTTTTGAAACTTTCAAACAAAAAAGTCTATACTTACACAAGTTAGTTAGCTGAATTCTCGATGTCTAAACGTATTTTAAATGAAAAATATAAAACAGAGAATAATATCTATCTCCTTAGTATACAATAATCAACAATGTCCCTCAGAACTATATAATAAAAATATTATAAAACAAATAATATCTATCTCCGTAGTAACAAAATCCTCAATCATGATTATGTACTAATAACTACGGATAGACGGACAGACGAATCCAATAGGGATATAAGGTGTCTAAACTTACGTTTAGAAACTTAAAAACTAATAGTTAATCGTAAAACCCATTCTGAGGGGAGATCATTTTAGTAATTTTTAGTAATAATATAAATTTTATAAAATTTCAAACTCGAAACTTCAGATAGTCGGAAAAAAATTATCTATAGGTACTGCATAACAAAAAAAAAAAAATGTAAATAATTAATATTTAAAAACTAACAATACAAAAAAAAATTATATTATTACTAGAAAAATAGTGAACATTTATAATAAACAAATTTTAATGTTAACATTCGTTAATAAATATATTTATATATATTTTTCATAGTTTTTGTTTAAATTATTTAAACTACAAATTTTAAATTAATTGTATCAACATATTCAATTTATAGATAAATTATTATCTAGTTTGAACATAAGTATTACAATTTATAAGTATAAATGTGACAATATCTCTTGATATGGCGTTCATTGAGACATAAAATATAATTCAAAATATATAAGATTATATAGTTTTATGATCAGACAAAATATAGTTTATTAAAATTATTATCCAGGAAGGTATATGCATACATGTATAATATGTTTATATTATTTTAAATTTTATGATAAAAATTAGTTTTTTCCACCATCAGCAATTATCAAAAATTGGTTAAATATCGAAAATTGTCGATATTTAACAAATTTACGGCGTAAGTTTTGATATTTAAAGGTGAAGTTTTCCATGACGTTTATTATTTTCAATATATTACTCAATATTTACCAACGATTTTCTAATCGACTGATGTTAATCGCAGTAATATATACGTATATTATTTGACATCCGGACATCCATATTATGGCTTAAAAAATATATAGGCACGTATAATAATCATAAGCTGACATGTATGTTTGAAATTACACTTGAAGGGTTTTAGCTATATATGCCAAAAAACTGTTCACTATTTTACACTGTAATTGACACGAGACTAAAAAAAAAAATAAAATAATTGTTTTTCTCTCACATCATGACGTGTGTATGACACTACATAATATTAAATTGGTATATAGGTAGGTACTTTATAAATATATATAAGTTATTCTTCCATTTTAATACATTTTATATTGATAACACACACTCACATCATAATAATATTATATACATCTATATGTATTTACAGGATATAAAAGGACTATTTGAAAAATTCAATAACTTTTATTATGTTCAATATTTTAAAGTTTTTTTTTTTTTTTTTTTGTAATATATACAAAAAACCTGAGCTACAACTAAAAGCAAAAAAATAAGATCGTTTTTTAGAATGTTTTCAATATCCAATAAAGTCAGTTTAAGAATTATTTATTAATGATTAGTCCTTGATTTTTCACAATATTTTTAAGTTTACGAAAATAAAAATATTTTACCGCTTATCGGCTCTTTAGATTGGCAACTAGATTTTAGAAAAATTTACATTTTCGTAAAAAGGATTAAAAACGTTATAGAAAATATTAGTTATAGTACGTAAGTACCTATATAATATATATATCGTATGATGACATTTTTACGGTATTACCTATCTTATTCGATATTGAGTATATTAACATTATATTTAATAATATACGATTTAGTATTATTCGAGTAGACTTAGTAAATTTTTGTTAGAAAAGTGAATTACGTTTAAAAAAAAAAATTCTATAAAACATGGTATGAAATACAATTTGTGTGTTTTTTTTTTTAGCACCAACAACAAATAGCGACCGGCATTAAAAAAAAAAATAAAAGGAAAAACACACAAAATTTCATTACACATACACTATACTTACACACGTGCAAAAGAAAAAAAAAATACCATTTTACATTTTTGTTTATGCTCATTTTGTCTTTGACGTCGAAACACCTCGTGCGAAATATATTATTATTATAAACGTATTTTTTTCTCTTGGAGTCGTTCGCGAAACGTCATTCAGACGGATCATAAAAGTCTGTTTTAGTGTCGTAAAACAAATATAGGGACACGGAACGAACATATAATTCACGTTAGGGGACCACCCAATATACACTAAACTATCGCACCCTTCAAAAAAATTTTAAACCGTGCACACTGCAACGGAATATCAAGTTGGTACACTCGTTCAATTATTATTATTCGTACCGGTCGTAGTTAACCTATATGATTGACGTGCCCCGCGCGCGCGTGTGAAAAAAGGGCTAAGTCAAAATTAGACGGAAGTCGACGCATCCAGGTATTATTGACATTATTTATATCCGATTGACATGATATGATAACATAATATTGAAAATATATAAATATAAATTATAAATTAAAGCGATGTAGTATAATACGGGATAATTTCTTGACCATGAGCCAGGCTACATCTCGGCTACATCTCAGGCTACATATAACTTTTTTGTAGAAGTTTGTTTGTCAGAAAGTTATTTGTATATATGCCATTCAACATTTTTCGATATTTTTACATTTTTATCACCCTACATTATTTCTTATATTACATATTTGTAAAACTATGTCAACTATCGATTTTCATAATATAGTAATCTATGGTGCAAATGATAAATTCTTAAAGAATCTATTTTTATTAAAAATTTCCATATTTTATTTTTTGGAAAACATTCAAATTTCAGACGTGGAGAAGTACTGTAACACATCATCATAAACATCTATTACGTACTATCACAGTACTTCTCCATTCGGCCACTACTGAAATTTGGATTCTTATTACTCGTGCAATATTTATGGAATTCACAACATCAATATTCTATTAAAAACATGTTATTTAAGAGTTAATCATAGGTTTATAATCAAAAGTTTATATAGGTAGTTTCAACAAATAAGGGATGGTAAAAACAAAGTTTAAAGTATAAACAACAACTAAACAATGGATTATTCAAATTAATTTCTGACACAAATTCTCCAAAACTTATTTTTACTTCCAAATATATAGCCTGGCTAATGATAAAAAAAATGTCCCTTGTAATTTACTATATAATTTTAATTTCCATATAATATATTATATAAAATACACTTATATTACAGTTATCTCAAATAATTCAAACCACCCACATATTTACAAAAGTTTTTTCATTTATTTTTTTCCATATCAAAGTATAGATACTCGAACGCACGCCCCTAACAAATATCGAAACATATAAACAAGTTCGGAAAGTTATAAATTTATTAAAAAACAAAATTAATGATATCCAAATGAATCATGTCTTTCGTAACTATATACAGCCCGACAGACAGGTGAACGGACATAATAGAGATACATGGTGTCTAAACTTATGTTTAGAAACAAAATATTAATTAAATATAATTTTGACATAAATGCAATAATGAACCAACATATTCACATATGAACATATTCGATCCACCACTAAACGTAATTCAAAAACAAATAGTCAAAAAATAGGTTATATATTTTATAATAGTTTTAATCATAAAAGAAAGACATAGGAGATCATTTTATTTTTATGGATATTTATTAATAAATTCAGGGATACCAAGACCTCATTTTGTCAATTTTGCATATAGGTGATTTTACCCTATAAATTATGATTTAGTTTTTTTTTTAAAAAAAAAAGCATTTTTATAATTTATAAGTCATTAGCCCAATTTATATTGTACTCAATTTGCAAAACCAAACTAAGTTGTTAAATATAAAATATACTTATAAGTAATATTTTCTGAAATTGACAAGTTTGGACAAATTAATAAAATATAATTATAAGTGAGTTAATATTACATAAATACATTAATTAAAATATATTTAATACAATTGAATTAAAAGTTACTTTTTATTTTTAATATTAGTTTTTGAGCATAGCAATGAATGTATTGCATATATGTGTATATGGTTTTAAATTGATGTATTATTATTTTTTATTTTAATCATACCGGTTAATGTATTGACTTTACAATATTGTGTCTTATTTTTCATTTTTTTTTTCTTATATACGTAAGTATGTATGTTTGTATGTATGTATGTATGTATGTATGTATGTATGTATGTATGTATGTATGTATGTATGTATGTATGTATGTATGTATGTATGTATGTATGTATGTATGTATGTATATATAATAATAATTTTGAACAGAAGGAGTAAAGTAAGGGTTTTCTGGTACAGAAGTTTAGATGGGAAATTTATTCTAGATGGTACTTCATAGAGGTCATTTTTTATTTTTTAAGTAGTTTTCAAAAGCGTAAATAAAAACTTGCTTTTATAAGGAAAATATCATGAAAAATTATTGTAAATCAGAAAATGAAAATAAACTAGTCATGGTTACTTACTATATAGGTGATATATAATATTTGTAACTATCAAAAAAAGATCTTAAATTATTATAAATTGTAAAATTAAAATTCCAAAACTTTGAAAATTACACCAAATATTTACTATAGCTTTTTTTTTTTTATTAACGTCGTATTTTTTATTATCTGTATAAATCCTGATTATCATTCCTGATACTAATACTCATATTTTGTACACCAAAGCTTCGCACAGAATCGTTTTATCGAAAAAAATGATTTATCATTGCTCTCAAATTTAATATAATAGGATTGCACCACTTTTCACCCCTACCCCCTACCCCTAATCTATACGTGACAAAAATAAACATATTTACGGTTAAAGCTGCTACCATCACATACATACGTACCCACAAATGCATTTTATCCTTTAATATTTATTCAAATTAATGATAATAATTGGAAACGTATATGCCACGTCTGGTTCGTGCAAATCACATACGTATAAGTATTAACTCGACTCTAATAGTCACTAATATTATAATTCATATAGGTATTTATTTCATTTTGTAAATAAATATAATCCAAAATTTTAATATTTTTTTATTATTACCTATTGTAAAAATAATTTACGCGTGTCTGCAAGTACGTATAATTCAATTCTGCGAGTACTTACCTGCCTGTTTTATATTTCATTATTAATATTATATTTTGTTAAATTTCTGTGTTGTTGTAATTTTTATTTGATTATTACTTATATTATAATTTAATTGTTAATCAATTACCAGCAATACTGATCCATAATTACCTAATTTTGTTTTATCAGTATTAGTTCACCTTAATATCATACAATCCGTAGTTACCACTTATACATTACTGCATTCTACCACTTATAATTAAAAATATACAGTCTACTTTATAATCGGGTAAGCTATACCTAATATTGTCTAGTCTCTGGTAAAAACATTAGTCCTTCGGGCCGGATAGAATCACATTACAAATTAAAATATTGAATTAAGGCAACCAATTTGTTTTTATAATTATTTCAATATTCGAGGTTCCACATAATTAAGTGCTATTTGTTTATCGAATTCATTTAAATTAACTGGTTGTGTTTAACGATAACATCATTATTCTAAATGATTATTCTACAATCCTAGATAGCCCGAAGGTAATTAAGGCGTCATCGAAGAAATTACAAGAATCATATAGGCACTTACATTGATGCACTATTGGTGTTAGGTAAACATGTACAACATTGAGATATCTGGCTGGTTACAATAGTGCTAAGTAGATTAATCCAATTGACAGAATACGAATAACAATTCTGAAAATGGAGCGCAGAAATGCCTTCGTATGATGAACAGGACAAATTTCTATCGAGTCGTTGTAATGCGTTTGAACCAAACTGAACGCTTGAACTAATATATTATTTAATGACACAATGTTGTGTGGTGTAAGCAAATAAACGAAACAATTTTTGTATATTTTATACCGAAATTTTTGCAATTTGTTCGAACGACGGACGTAAAACAACGCCAAGACCACCAGTCGTAACATATACGTTTTTCCAATTATTATCAATATTTTAAACATAAAATTAATTTGTGAGTACCTATGTGTGTAAGCGAACTGATAGTGGAAACGGTGATCGGAGATACCTATATTTATTTACGACGCGTATAGATGGGGGTGAGAGAAAAATGATGTAATCTTATTATAATATTTTTTTCGATATATTTAAACTGTGCTCCGGCGTCAAGAATTGTTATATCTATAAGATAAAACATAGTTAAGTTAATTGGATCATAATAAATTTCATATTTCATTCCTGGAAATTAAGATTCAGTAAACAAAATATACACGATTCATTTATTTGTCTACGTATTTTTTATATAAATTAAGAAATACGTTCAGTTGTGGGTACGGAGCAGTATTATTGATGAAAATATTGATTTTATGACTTACGGGTGTGTATTATTATTATGCAATACGATATCATCATATAACAATAAACAAAAACTATTTTCTGGTAATTTTTTCTAAATAAAATTATATGGTAATATAATAATTTTACACTTACCAGCACTTTGTATCCCAATATGAATATTCTTGAGATATGTTGTAAATCATTAAAAGTCTTTGAGTTTATTAATCATCAACGCTGGCGTTTCATCTTATTGCCATCATACACTCAAAACTAGAATATGGAATGGTTTTTTGGAATTTATTAAGTACAGTTCATCGTACAAAGAAAATTCCTTTGGTCTGTTGCATTTACAAACAATATTCCCTTTCCTCCTTGTAACTATACACCTGTTTGTCTTGATGAACTTGCTAACCGTAAACGCGAGGCTAATATATTATCCTCTCTTTCAAACCATCTCACTAACAAAGTCGATTTTCCATCTCTTCTATAAATGATTAACTTTCACGTAACAACTTGTAACACAAGTTATCAAATCCTCTTCTTAATCCCTTTTTATCCTTCCAATTATGGCTCAAATACTTCTGTAATTCAACTAATGTGGTTTCCAACGAGGACCCTTATTTTATGTTAGGAATAGCCAAGTTTCTATTGAACAATATTTTATCTGTAAATTCTATAATAATGAATCTATGTAAAATGTATTATTCTTATTTATTTTCTAGGCTCACCCATATCGTTAATAAAACTAAAAATAAAATAAACGATAATATCTTAATAAACAAATTAACTTATAAATAACCAAAATTACTATTGAAAGTATGACTTTGAACCGAAATTTAACAAATAATCTTTTGAAAAACTTAAAACCCGAACAAAAATGAAACCCATACTCAAGAATCAAAATCAAAATCTGTACAGATATAATAACTATGATTATACCTATGACATTTTCACTTGGTTTTTAATTTATAAATGTAATAAACAAAACCTTAATTTAAGCGTAATAATAGCTTTTTAATATTAATTATTAACTAGACTCACGGTTATAATAGGTATATTAATCAATATATATTGTGCCACAACGGTCAACATTCAATTGGGAAAATAATTAAAAATTTTTGATAAATGAGAGTACTATCAATCTTTTAGCTTTTAACATTGATATATTAAGATATGTGATTAGTTTTGAGATAATAACGATATTATTGTATCTCGCACAGGTTAATGATTTTTACAATATTAAACTTTTCATCTAACTATATGTATTATAACAACAATAATTATTATAATTATATTATTATCAAAGACTGTAAAAACCTAAGGGGGAAGGTCAAACTCCACACTTCCTATCCATCTATCTATCCCTGGATACTGGCGCCCTTTCCAGAGTGACCTCATAATTTTGGCTTTTGACAAATTTATCACGACGGATTCCGTCACAGATCTCATTACATTACACGTTGACGTATAAAACATTTTCATCTTCAAATCTGCAAATTAGATTATCTATCCAGTTCGGGGTGAGGGTCCTATTCTCCCGACGGCCATATAGAGACAGGAGTTTGGTAACCGTTCACATGGGAAATCATTTTGAGTACACAAACCACACTAATAGAACCTTATAGGTATATACTTACATGTATATTTTGATACCAATGAAAGATTTCGAAAACGGCTTTAAGGTATTAAATTTCAAAATTGAATAATGAAGACTAGCAAGTTAATTTAAAATTTTTAACACAACTCTTGAGTTTTATATTGACTTAATTTTAAGATTGAATATCCTTTTTAAATTACTTAACTTATTATTTTCCGATTTTTTCCGAATAATTATTAATTAGATTTGTCTAAAGTTATACAATTAAGTACTTACAATATTTTTTTCGTAACAATATATTTGTCATGAGATATTATAAACATTGGTATTATTTAAAAGTTAATTATCAGTGAATCACTGTTTTCATAAACTATCTAAATAGGTAATGGAAAAATAAACCTGAAACCAAATAATAAAATACTGAAAATAGAAAATATAATAATCAAAATAATGATTTTCTATTTTAGTCAATTAAACATTATTATTACGTTCAAGATTACTGGAAACACATTTATTTTCTAATGTATTTAATCAATTTGAATTGTGTTTATATATACAATTTTGTCCTTTGTATATTTACTCGCACACAGTAAAATTTTGTTTTTAAAATTGAATCATGGCCATATTTAAATATTTAAATATTTGTCAAGTTGACGTTAATTTAAAGGGATATATGTGAGATTCACGTACAATCTAAGGTAGTTTATTTAGTTAAAATATTGGAATTTACAGAACTTCTGTAGTCTATGCACAAAATGTCAAATGTGGTGAGTGGGACAGGTGCATATTTCTGGTCCATGTATCGTAAAAACATTGTTTAAGCTTCCCAAAATTAAAATTGTACTTTTATTAATAGTTTTTGGTTTCTAAACATAAGATGAGATATATATATATATATATAATTTAATTTTTTAATGTAATTTACTATTTTATAGACAGTTCAGGATTATAGAAAAAAATATCCTGGATACAATAGAAATACTATGAAGATACCTTTTACGTCTTTTACGTAATTCTTCATTTCACAATAGTGACTGCCGTGTATTTTTTGTTGCTGTAGTTTAAAATTACATAAATCTGTCTGTTTAAATAAAACAGTTAAACAAATGAAACATTTACTAATATCCTTATTTTTAGAAAAATATATTTTATATAATTTTTATATGAGATATTTTATCGTACCTCCAACTCTTTGTCAAATATATTTAAATAACCGTAAAAAATCCATTTTGCGAAAAAAATTTAATATTTTGTATTTTACTTATTATCATAAAAAAGAATTATTTTACAATAAATTTTGTAAATACATTATTTGTAGACAATGTTTAGTTCTATAATTTATATTCTATACATTTTTATGCTAAGTTCTAATTTTTTTAAATTAAGTTTGAAAAACTAAAAAATTACCCTCTTTAGCAATTTTCAACCCTTTTGGGGCACGTGATGGGGGTGAGTTGTGGTTACCAAATTTCACCCAATTTATTTTCATATAGCATTAAATACAATTTAGGGGTCAGATATCCAAAATTCAAAAGTTCAAAAATAAGAACCCCTCTAATATATATATATACCATTTTATATCATAGTTATATCCAGCCGTCTGTCCATAGTCGCTAGTACATAGTTACAAACTTGTTGATTTGGTTACTAAGAAGATAAAATATATTTAACGTTTGATTTTCTACACATAAGTATATAGTAGGTTAATAAATAACTACGTTGAGAAACCAGAAACTTAGCACTCTCATAGAGTGTGTTTTCTAACTTGTTTATTATTATTTACTATTAATAAGTACTAATAATATTTGTACTATAATTTATTCCCAATTTTTTTTTTTTTTTTTTGAAGTTATTAATATTATATCTATAATAAAGATTTATGATTATTTTACTTTGTTATTCTAAATTGTTTATTCAAGAACCATGACAAGAATTGTAAATTGTTTTGTTTTTTATAAGTCTACAAAATGCAATAATATAATAATTAGACATTAGGTACCTGCTTAATAATATAATTTTTTTTTTTTAAATATTTATTTATTTATTATGACCATCTATAATATATTTTAAGGTACAATTGACCTATTTTACCTACTAATGATAACAAATATTACTCATAACTACTAACCTAATATTTTTTAAAAGGAAAACAACAATTAACGGTTTAATAATATAAACTCATTTTTATTCAAATTCAGACAACCATTTCATTAGTGATTCATCCGTGTCCTCCGTTTGAGTAGATTCTATTAAATCTATTAACAGATTTTTAGTTTGTTTTTCGAGTCGACTAATTTTCGTAATAAAAGTTTCAGACCCTGTAATTTATGGGATTGCAGATCGAGAATTGAATAATTTGATTTGTCTCGTCCCATATTAGATTGATCTTTAATTTTAATGATCTATTGTTTCTGAAAATTACTTTCTAATTTATGGTCAGGGTTTAAAGTTTAAAGAAGTAGGGGAACTCAGTCCTCTTATCTCTAATGGTGATTAAAAAGCGTCCCCTTTAACAATTTCTCCGTAAGATACTCTGAAATGCTCAAATTATAACCAAATATAAATATTAATCAATATAATTCAGAATTCTTTTGAAATTAAATCTTATAGTTTTTAAAATATTATTTAAGTTTTATCAAATGTGTTTAATAAAAATCACGGACTAAGATAAAATTTTATGCTGGTCCCACATTACTGGTGTATTTGACCCACATGCATCAGCGTAATACTTTAAACTTACTTATTTTACTTTTAAATATATATCTGTTTACTAAGATAATAATAATATTATTTATTATAATATATATTTTTTATGTATGCTACATTTTTATGAATTTCTATTATTTTATAATAAAAAACATATAGGTAGTAGATACTAAAAAAATACAATTTCTGTTCCTATTTAAGTAATTTATATTTGTTTATTTTAAAATAGCTTTAAGTTATTAAATAACGTAAAATTGGGCTTCATATATATATGAATACACAGCGTGATATTTTAAGCATGCTCAGACGCACTTTTAACCGTGTATAATGCGTAAAGTTGAATTTTTTCTTGTTCAATTTAAACTACTTACATTTTTATAGATTAATACATATTTCTACTATTTTTAATCTATATGATTTTTTTTAGTTTTTAAGTTTTCTTAAATTTATCATTATGAAAAAAAAAATAATCTCTTTCAAAATAATACATTTTTATAAAATAAATTTTTAATTATAAAAAAATTTCATAAAATTGTAGTAATTATTATTAGTGCTTTAAATGGGTCGTGCAGAGCACATTTTTCGTGCCCACGACTAAAATGAGTGTATTCCTTGAATTTATGGGACAAATTATCTTATATCTACCGGTTTTAAATTATTTATTATTTTTCGATCATTTTATTTTTAATTATTAATAGTTTGAGGGAATACTTATTTTTTTATGCTTATTTGCTTATTTTTTTACGATTTTCAATCATGGATTTTAGGCTTTCAAAAAAACATATTGAAAAAAAACTCAACGTTCGAGTACTGTAAATATTTTCATCTTTCATATTTGTATAAATTTTGATTCTGTGATTATACTGAGAAAAGTTGTAGTTTTAGAGTGTGAACGTGATTTTCAAAAAATATCGTGATAACACAATAATAAAAATATGGTACTGACACATGGCTATTTTCAAATTACTTTTAAAATATAATTAAATATTTTTAAATTGTTGAATTTTTATTTTTCTATAAATTTCATAAAAATTGCCTTTAGAAAATCCCTTGAAAATCGGGTATGTAACGTCCTTTCAAGGAACGGATATTTTGTAAAAAAAAAAAAATATGTGTCATATTTATCTAATTATTTAAAAAAATTCAAAATATACAAAATTTATCATTATTTATTTATTGATTTCAGAAAAAATGGTGTATTAATCAGATGTACTATTGTATTAATTAATTATAAAAAGACGAAATTGTAGATAATATGGTTTTTCACTTGAAAAATTTAAATCACTATAATTTCATTTTAAAATGTTTTATAGTGAATGGCTATCAATATATCACTTCTCATCCTGATTAATGATTGAAAACGATAATCAAACAACCAATACATTTTTAAAAATATTTTAAAAAGTAAATTATATATAATCTAGTATCACTATCATTTGTATTACTGTTGATTTTTATGTATTTATGTACTTAATATTCCATTGATAATGCTGAACTTATTTCAGTTAATTTTTGGAACAATTAGAAATTTCCTGTAATAAAAGTATTTTATAATAATTTTATTGGTGTTAATGTTGCTATGTAATTACTAGATAAATTTTTAACTTTAGGTAATTTTATTACATTTATATATGTAATTTTATTTTATTGCACCCATTTTTAAAAAGTTCTATATAAGTAAATTGAAATATATTTCTAGACAAATTAAATATACTTGTAGGTATTGTATGTCCAATTATAAAAAAAAAATAACATCTTCCTGCAGTTTTTTGTAAAAGAGCGTTAATAATACCCATGGCTATAGCTATCGTTACTCTAACGCACAGTTATGTCATTTGTTCAGACGTCAGTTAGTTACCTATTTAGTTAGTTATCCTAAAAACATAATAATGCATCCACTGGGACTAAAAATACACATAAGCTATAGAATATACTATGTACAAGTATTGTAATCGGTAAATTTTAAATGTACCAAAAATTTAAAAAAAAGTAGAGAAAATTTGTTAACTATTTGTTTTTTAAGTACTTACCGATTTATAGTGTCAAAAATACTGAAACTCCATAAACAATTTATAGTGTATTTCACGATAGATCGTCCGAGATCGCTCATGTGATAATGATGGACTTGTCGAAGCCAGATAGAATTTTAGATAAATCGTGTAGATAATCCATTACTCTATGAGACAAACGTGGCCCGTGATAATAAAACGGAAAATCTGTACCCCACCTGATTGCTATAAATAGTGATTGTATCGAGAGTGGTCAACTGGACGTGATACCCCCGATTTCTAGTGCATAAACATATCTACGCAAGAATGACGATAATTCGTTTCACAGTGGTTTAAGAATAAAAACACTAATTAAATTATCGAAAGTTAACAACATTTTGAAGGAAATGTCATATCCTTTTTATGAAATAGGTATAGTGTCTATAAGAAAAATTATTTTTAAATGTTAGTTTGTATGCTAAATTTTTAGCTTAACGAAAAAACGATATGATATTCCCTCCAAAATGATGTAAACTTTCGATTTTATAGTAGGTGTTTTTGCTATTAAACCACTAGAAAACGAATAATCGTATTTTTGCGTAGGCGTGTATTTTTTAACAAATAATAATTAATTTAAAAATAGGTCTGTGTCAGTGACACTATAAATTTAAAAGTAATTTTCATGTAAGTAACGCAATATTTTTGAAATCGCAAATTTTTCGTAAGTTTATTATACACTTTATATGACCTAGAAAATAATTTGTGTCAAGCATTTGTGAGCACGCATGCGCAGTATGTCCACGGTTCAACTTGAGTATAGTTATATTATTCAATGTTAACATATTTTACGAAAAAAAAATTAACTTCGTTACTTTTCAAGTAATTCATTAATGGGATTACTTTTATTTAATGTAATTTTTTAATGCAATTTAATTACTCTTTAAAAGCAACTTACGTGACACTGAATGTAGTGTGCCTATATAAACGCAAAACGAAAATTCCATATTTCACACTTAACAATAAATCGGTGTACGACGAGTATTTTTCACTCGACTCGGCACTATAAGTATAATGTCGAGTTTTTATTTTTTTTAAAATTTTTTTCAAGACATTCTCAACACGATTTTTGGAACAAAATAATATTGCGAACATTCGCCCTCTCTATACACTGCACCCCCCGGAGTTTACACAATATATGCGTTTCAGTGGAATTTACAATATCAACCGTTAAAACTTACAAGTGTCTTTAGGAAGAGGGCGTTGTAATAACCCAATAATGTAGTGTTGTACACTCGGGCGTATACACAGTATTATATTTATACCCCAACGGACGGTTTGTCCCGAATTTCCTGAGGGGTGAACGCGTCAACTCGTCCCGGCATGTCGACGTATTTACCAGACAATTAATGACAGTAATATATATATATGCTTCGTTAAAAACATTTACGGTATTTAAAACCATTTGCCCGCTTTATTTGTATATCGAGTTTGCATTTCTTCGTTTTCCTTTTATATGCAGTTTTATTTTAATCATTTTATTTTTTTAATAATAATAATTGTCATCAATATCTATATAGGTAGGTATATATATATATACACAGAGCAATAAACCGTTCACAATCAACCGATCGAAAATAATCATACTATAAAATCGGAAAATATCGAATCATTATTATAGTTTTTTTCGTCTATGTCAACCATATTGTCACCGCGTGGAAATGTACGAATGTATACCGTTTATGGTAAGTGCGGTAGTCAAAACCCTAGACGCCGTCTTGAGTGTCCGTAAAAAATTACACTCTGGAGTCCGCTTCTTTGGTGCTTTTAAATATCCGTAGTCGTCGAGTAGAATATATCTACTATTTCATTTTAAGGGACTTGAATTATTTTTATCATATGATTATTCTATTTAAAATTACAGACAATTTACTATAATTAATAAATAATATTTTAAATATTTTTGTAAATTTACTCATTTAAAAAAAGCCGGTCAATAGGTTGTGGAAGCACTTCGCTCGTCGGGTGTCAGTATTGGTGGATGCATTTCGTTACTGGGCAGGGTACTTTTGGTGGATGTATTGAATTTGAAAGCAATGATAAATCATTGCATTCAGTAAAACGATTCTGAGCTTAGCTTCGGTGTAGTATACATAACTCATATCATTTTTTTTTCTAGGGATCGATCGAGGCTGTTATTTTTATTTTATTTTTTAGTCGTGTTATTCATCATTGAAAATCACA
>JAIPRL010003047.1:0-51260 GCA_025469235.1 Pemphigus obesinymphae | reverse complement strand
ATCGACAAATTTAAGTACTTTATTTACACACTTTATAATGTATATTACTTGATGTTAAAATTATATTCAACGAAATACTGTAAGACAATAAGTAAACACAACCTGCACCTCTGACTGTTTTGCTAACACTGTGACATACTTATGTGACATATTTCTAGGAAAAATAGTAAGTAAATAAATAAATAAATATTATTTGAATAACCCACTATTATAAGTCCATAATAATTATAATTGAAATAAAATATACGAAAAATGAATAACAATATATTATGTTATTTAGTTTCTCGTAGTTTTCAAGAAAAAAGACAATAGTGTAAGAATCCAGCAAAAAAATATCAAAAAAAGTAAATATAAAATCAAATTTCTCTACAATAATACATATTTTATATTAGACCAAACTAAAAATAATACAATCTAAATGTTAATAGCTTTTTAAATATTTAAAGATATTATTTTGAAAATAACTAATTCATGAATAATATTGATAAATGTTTAAATTTCAATTATGAATTTGATAAATAATTTTTTACAAATATTTTTGGAATTATGTTTGAGATTATGAAATTATAATTGATATACATTATATAGGTACTGTAAATACGCAAACGATCAAATATACAAATTATAATAGTCGTTTAAAAATATAAAAATTATATTTCCATAAATAGGCTTAGGTATAATTTGGTTTATCCTAAAAAAACAATTACTAGAGGACTTCTCTGTTTTTTCAGCCCTTCGGATATTGTTAAAGCGAAATATTCTTAGATTATACCTAACGAGTGACGTTAACATTTTATTGATTACACTGATGTCCTGCAATATCAAACTATTATTATACAGGTATATACAGCTGTGGAATTATATAGAATACAATATTTTGATAATGCTAGTATGTGATTCAGTTATGTTATTAAGAGGACGCTATACATCAGATTTTTACGGGGTTCTGTTTAGGTACCTATGTATACCACAAATTCGCGTTTGAATATTATACGTAAAAACTAGTTCTTGATATAGGTATAACTAGTATTATTTAAAAAACATTATTAAATATTTTAGACAGCGTGCTTTTTGTTAATTAATTAAATAAATAATTTTATTAATTAACTACAAAATTATACTTCAAACTAATAACGTGTGTTTTATTAATCGAACTGTTGTTTAAATACCAATTACCAACATTATGTATACTTATGTGCCAGTTCCCGCAAAAGAATATGAAGAATTTATAAGATTTTTTAAAGAATGTGTGTCACCAATACCTGTATTTTCGACATGTTTATATAAATTATAATATTCGACAATATTTTATTAAAAAAATTTTTATTCTAATATACATTTCAGGTATCTATACTATGCTGTGTTAAGAATGTATTTATAAAGGTAAAAAAATTAATTTTTTTCCCCATTTTGCCGACTTATAATTAATTTATAGTTTGCCGACTTAGAATTCCAAAATACTTCATAAACGTGAATAAGCAAAAACCGACTGAACTTAAATTTTGCAACTGAACTCAATTTTGCCGACTGCACTTCGAGGTGGGTAGGGGGGAGGTGGGACGGCCCCTGTTCGTTATCCATATTTTTTCTGATTTGAAAGGAACACAAGTGCCTATTCGTCAGACGATGCCGACGATACTGAACAATGTAATTGGGATGATAACGACAAGATTTTCGATGTAACATTTTTAGTATACCGATGGAAAAAGCGTACAAAAACTATAAATGGCAGTGTAGCTCCACTCTGTTTAGCTCTCTGCTCTCCGCATATTGTTCTGAATTTTTTTTTATATATGAACTGAAACTTTTTTAGAATTAAATCTATATAGTATAAACCCAATTAAATTATAAAAAAAGTAGTCACAAATAACCATGAATTAGATATTAGAGAAGCATTAGAAATCTAAAACAATAATAAAATCTTATTAAATTGAGATTTAAATCCACTACGAAATAATATGTTAAAATTTATTCATAGGATAAGGAAGCTGTAAAAATATCGACATGAATCATCGTGTGATAAAACGATAATTAGCTATAATAAAGATAACGTACACACTAAAGTACCTCTCAGTCTGTGTTTTCCACTGATGATGAAAACTTAATTGCTAAAATACGTATTTGCTTATAATATAAATAGGTACATTATTATTGAGTATTTGGATTTTATTTCATTTATTCTAATATTTCTATGAATGTTTTAAATGAATACTATAAAAAGTTGACTTTTTTACTCTTCTTTTTACCCGCCTTTCAACCGTCGATATACTTGTTATTCTCGCTATCCCGATAGATCCAACAATCTCTGATTGATAACAAAATCTGTCAGATTACATAAACTTGAGAATAATTAGTGAAGGCATCAAGTAAATAATTTTAAAATACAAGGTTGCAGGTGATTGTGGAATGGACAGGACTAAAGCTGGGCGTTAGTTAATTTTTTAACTTTAAACCAATTGTATTAGATCTTTCGATTATAAACGATTAATCGATATATCGAATAATTGAGTCGATTAAATTGTTATCGAATTATAGATTATAATTTTATCATTATAAAAACAAATATTTAATTAATTAATTAACTGTGTTTTCATTAATGTCTGTGTTCATCTTAATATATATTTGCATGGAAGAAAACCGTGCCATCTCTATTCGTTATCGCTTGATGTATTCCCGTGCCTTCGTCTTATCAGCCCCAATTCTCAAAATCGGCCTTTGTGATCTTTACTGACGTTTATTGACTCCTTGATATCGGATAACCATTATTTGTCCTTGAATCGGGACCGTCTGACTTATATACATATTTCACGTATTCGTCTATTATATTACTTATTTATTACGTATAGATATGTGGTATAGTCCGTTATCTGAATAGTTAAAATACGAGAAATTTTGACTGTTTTATTATCTCGATAAGGTAGTGGTATAGAGCTTCAACAAATCAACAGTATTTTTAAAAATATATGTAAACCTAGGTATACGAATTATACTTAAAAGTAATTCCAAAATACTTAAATATAAATAAAGAATTTTATTCAAAAAAAGTTACAAGGTGTCAAAATTATAAGAGGGGGTAGGAAAAGTCATTATGTGAATAAATGTGAAAAAAGTTGACTTAAAATACTAAAACAAGTGAACAAATAATGAGTAAACAGTATATTTTATTTTCTTAATTCAAAAACTAATCATTTATAATGATTATAATTCATAAATTTAAAAAAAAATTTGTTTATGAAATATTAATCCATAATATTATTAAATAAATTTTTTATACTAAGCTGTATTACTTTAAATAAATATTCAACTTTTAACTTATAAAACAACAAAATAAAAATGCCATAATTTATTTATAAACGTTTTAACATAGACAACATTGAAAAATTATAATTTTGTTGTCAAAAATGTTTATCGTTCATATCATAATTCATAGGGAGTACCTAAATATAATTCTACAGTATGACAATTTATTAGTCAGCAAATCAATTTTCTTTTGTAAAACTTCTTCTTTTTCAATAATTTTTGTTTTTTTATTTTTCAAGGTTCTCCATTGGCCATTAATATTAGAAACATTTTACAGTGATATCAAGGAACAGATTTAAAATTGGGACTATATAGTATATATTATATAGTACGCAATTTAAAAAAAATTCTTTGAACAACTACATTTTTTGAAATTAATTGTTCACATTATGTGGATGAAAAAGTAAAAGTGTTGAATGTTTAACATGTTTAAGTAAAATTTAAAAAAAAAGTGGCCTTATGGTAGGTACTTAATTTCAAAATAGTAACTTTTAGTGACCTACTCAAAAATAGTGTTTTTTTAGTGAAAAAAGTGACGTATTTTAGGAATAAAATAATACTATTAAAATATACCCTGCATAAGGTATTGCATTTATAAGTAGTATCACTCAAAAGGAGTTGCTTCAAGCTAATGAAATATAATAACTAATTAAAAATTTAATAATAATTAATTGAAATAGATATTAGGTACCTAATTTTTATATTACCTGTACTACTTTTTTATAAGTACCTATATATATTTATATATATATATAGTAAGTATATCCTTTTTATCATGATAATCCATGATTGGATATATCGATGTATCCGATGTATCGTAACGATTAATCGATTATATCGTTTACAAAAAACGATTAATCGGTATAATCGCACAGGCCTAGCTAGGACAGAAGCCACGCTTCAACAATTAAATTTTCATTTGTCGTTCACTGAATACCACTTGAAACTATTGTCTCAAATAATTTCCCTACTTGGATTAATAATAAGATTAGCCTATAATTAGCATCGTTAGAAATATCGCTGGTTTTTAAAATAGGTATTACAGTATTAAGTTTAGATATTCAGGAAAAACTCTGGTATCAATTGAATTAACTAAATAACAAGACTATAGATGGCATAAGAATGATCTTAGACTTGAGCATACAGAAAGTCACCAGAAAAAATAATTATTCTACTGATTTAATACCACGTAATGTAGTCAAACTTATCTCAACATCACTGATATTAAAAAAAAATAGTTGCTAGGAAGATAATAGAATAAGTGAGGGCATACAGAAGAATTCTCTGTAACGTTAATCCGAGTATACACTGAATCAAAACACTTTTAAAACAACATCTTTATAATTTTTACTAATAATTCCATTTAAACTATTAGTTTTCGAAAGAATATGACTGTATATATTTTTGCTTACAACTTCCCAGAATTTTTTAGGGTTAGAATAAATTACTATACTCTGTAATTATAAGAAATATAATATCGCGTAATATCACCACGTACTTCAATCTAAACTAGACATTTGTTATTTTAAGCTATATTTTTCTATTTTTTAAATGGCACATGGTTTCATGTTAGAGACTTAAACAATATTCTAAACTGTAGTATACGTAAGTATATAAATAGTCCTTTGAAAATATCGTCTTCTATGTTTTGGATTTGGTTATATTTAGATAATTTTAGTAAAATTAAACGTATTTATGTAGTTTTATTTATTTTACATTAGGAGTCTTCAATATAATATAATAATATGATTTTTTTCTACCATCCAATATATTTCTAATAGGAAAAATGTTTTTATTTGGTAATAAAAAAGATAAAAAGCCACTAAATATTGTTACGCGCAATATTAATAAGTTAAAGTAGAAAATTTTAGTATTATTAATGTAAAAGATAATTATTGTAAAACAAACTATTCATTAAACTAGTGACAAAACGGCGCTAATGGTATTCAATTTATATGCGATCGTGTATTGTAGGTAGGTGAAGAATATTAAGGCAACCCAAAGTTTATTTGTCAGATAAAACACGTAAAACAAATAATAATTCATTATTAAGAAAGTATTAGATTTATTTATCTCAATTTTTATTTTTATTTATTTATTTATTTCGATTTATTAATCGAAAAGGATATTCGTGAAGAAAATAGATTTTAAAAAGAATAGTCAGCATAAATTTGGGGCCTCCACACCACGTGATAGGAGTATTATATAGGCATCTTCTTATACTTTTGAAAAACAGCCTTGTACGTAAATGATTATTATAGTGTTAGTAATCTGTATCAAGACTATTTCACTCATCCTCATGCCAACAAACAGTAATATTGTCGTATAATACAACTGAAAAATAAAATTGTATTCATACTTATATTGGTATAAGTAGGTACATATACCGCAAAAATGTATAAATTTTCCCTGTTGCGATAATGTAGGATTAATGTAAGAATGACTTTCTGTAGCCATAGAGAAAGAAATTTCAATTAAATTTACAAAAGAATTAAATGAAAGTAGGTGCCCAATAAATATATGTATTATATACCTACATTATGAATTAAAATTTAATTTACTAATTTGAAATTTGAAATTTAATTGAAAAAAAATTTGACAGAACGGGTGTGGACCACACAGGTTTTTTAATTTGGGTAGATGCAAAAAAAAATGTATTCATACCTATATTGGCATATGTACATATACAAAAAGAATGAATACATTTTTTCCGAATTGGCTAATTTAGTATGAAGGTAGGAATGGATTTATATGGCCATAGAGAAAGGAATTTCCATTAAATTTACGAAAGAAAGAAATCAAAATAGGTACCAAATACACATGTGTACCTATTATATAAGTTTAATTTAATTTAAAAGTTTTAAATTTAATTGAAAAAAAATTGGACAGGACGGGTGTGGACCCCGCAGGTTTTTCAATTTGGGTAAATGCAAAAAAATTGTATTCATACATATATTGGTATAAGTACATATACCAAAAGAATTAATACATTTTTCTTGTTGCAATAATGTAGGATTAGTGTAAGAATAACTTTCTGTGGCCATAGAATAAGACATTTCAATTAAATTTACCAAAGAATTAAATGAAAGTAGGCGCCCAATACATATATATATATATATATATTATATACTCATATTATGAATTAAAATTTAATTTACTAATTTTTAGTTTGAAATTTAATTGAAAAAAAATTTGACAGGACGAGTGTGAACTCCGCAGGTTTTTGAATTTGTGTAGATTTTTTTTTCCGAGGCTTTTACAGGCCATTTAGGCCCATTGCCCCAACAACCACTTGCCTCCATCGGACCCTGTTTCTTTCCCATTCTCTACTCCGAGTTCTTTCAAGTCCTTGACCACTCTATCCTTCCATCTTTGTCTAGGATGTCCCCTAGGTCTCTTTGTGTCTGGTCTCTGGTCTCCAATTCGTCACCTGTCCGATTGTACCCTCCAATCTCCACACGTGTCCGGCCCAGCTCTATCTGCTACTTTTTAGAACTCCAATGATATTTGCTTCTCCGTATAGGTCTTGAATTGCCTGGTTTGTCCTTATCTCATATTCTCCTTCATTGTTAATTTTTGGTCCATTTATTCTTCTTAATACCTTTTGTTCAAAGGTCGCCAGTTTACATTTATCTGACATTGTCGTGGCCCTACAATGCTACCGGTCTCACTAGTACTTTATAAAGAGTTATTTTTGTCTTCCACGATAAAATCTTTGATTTAAATAGAGGAATCAATCCAAAATAACATCTGTTTGCCGCTGTTAATCTAAGTTTTATTTCCTCATGGCTATTTGCGTCCTTGTTTATGTCCACTCCTAGGTATTTTAAATTATCTACTCTTTCGAATATGTAGTTACCAATATGCAAGTGTCCTAATCTAAGGTTATTCCTAGTTACGACCATGTATTTTGTCTTATCCTCGTTTATTGTTAACTCAATTCTTTTCCCATATTCCAGCAAAGTTGTAGTGTTCTTTAGACTCGCTTCATTTTCTGTCATTATGACTGAATCATCTGCATATGCCGCCTACTAAACTACTAATTGTTTGTTAATTCCAATTTTAATTCCACTCGCTGTTACTAGGGTTTCTCTTACCACTGATCCCAATGCTATATTGAACAGAGCTGGGGACAAGGCATCACCCTGCCTAAGCCCTATCCCTACCTCGAATTCTTCCGACACGACACCTCCGACCTTCACTTTATATTTTGATCCCTGTACACATGTACGAATTAGTCTAACAAACTTTCTAGGTATATCCGATTGGTACATTACTCTCCATAGCTTCTCTCTGTTCACCGAATCATAGGCGGCTTTGAAATCTATAAATTAGAGGTGTATATCCTTGTCAAATTTGTGACTTTTTTCAGTTATTTGCTTAATGTTGTGTATCTGATCTAGGGTTGACTTCCCTGCCATAAACCCTCTTTGGTAATCTCCAATAATTTCTTTTATATAAGGTTTTATTCTAACAAGTAGAATATTAGACATTACTTTATACGCTGTGTTCAATAGAGATTCCCCTATAATTTTTACAGTCCATAGGGTCTCCCTTTTAAAAACAGGACAAAGAATAGATGTACGCCACGAGCAATGGTATTTCTTTAAGTTCCTAAACTTTAATAATCAGATTGTGTATCTGGTTTATTAATTGTTGTCCTCCTTTTTTAAGGCATTCAGAAATTATTCCATCCTCTCCAACAGCCTTTCCATTTTTGAGTATTTCCAAACCAGTTTCTACCTCTGTTCTTGATGGTGGTTCTATTTTTTGCTCTACTGAGGTCTGTTCTTCTATATTATTTTCCTTTCACTAGGTTGGTTTAATAATGCATTAAACATTTTTTTAAGCTACTCAGCTATTTTTCCGTTTTCGGTCAATAACGTTCCGTTTTCTCCTCTAATCATTAATGATTTACGTTTAAATCCATGTTTAACTTCGTTCGTTTTTTCAAAAAATATTCGCACATTATTCTTTTTATTATTTTCTATGAGTCGTATTCTTTCTTTTTCCCATGCTCTTTTGTTCATCCTTATTGTCCTTTTTACCTCTCGCTGTTTTATGGCTAGTATTCTTTTATTGTCTTCTCTTGGGTCTTGTAATACTTTTAATCTGGCTGTATCACTTTCTTCCGTGGCCTTTTTACACTGATCATTAAACCAGGGTTTTTTTCTTTTCTGAGGCTCATAACCCAATACTTCTACTGTAGAAGTATTTTTACCGCTGTTTTTTACCTCTTCTCCACAACTCATCTATATTTGTTTCGTGTACAGAATTCGAAAGGTATCTATTTAATTTTTCCTAATATTCCTTAGTTTGGTTTTCTTTCAGTAGCTCTCTGTTGATTTGATTTTTTTTAAAACTCTGTTTTTTCTGCCATCCCATTGAGATCTTTAGTTTGCACTTTACCTTTACCAGGAAATGATCAGAAATCGCACTACAACCCCTCATACTTCTTACACCTTCTATGCTTGATTTTATTCGCCAGTCGACGACTATGTGATCTATGTGGTTTCTTATTTTCCCACAAGGTGATATCCAAGTCTGTTTATGAATGTTTTTGTGTGGAAACATTGTGCTGCTTACAACCATATTCCTTGCTGCTGCAAAGGCAATCAATTTGTTTCCATTTCCATTGGATTCACCATGCAGATTGTTGTTACCGATAGTTGGTCTGTATACCCTTTCTTTTCCGATTTTCGCGTTGAAGTGACCAATAATAATTTTTGGCTTTCCCAACGGTAATTCATCACATACACTGTCTAGCTCATCATAGAAAGCATTTTTTACTTCATTTTTATCCTCAGTAGGTGCGTAGCAATTTACTATTATAATATTAAACCATCTGCATTTAAGCTCCATATAACATATTCTATCACTTATTGGTTCAAAATTAACAACACCTGGTAAAACTTTATCTTTAATAATAAAGCCTACTCCCCTTTCGTGTTATTCTCCGCCACTGTAAAAAATTGTGTTTCCTTGTGACCTTATACTACCAGTTCCGTTCCGTCTTACTTCTTGAACTGCCGTTATATCCAATCTGTATCACTCAAGACACGATATGATTGTCGTCATGCTTCCAGTCCTATACATTGATCGCAAGTTACAAGTTCCTATACATAAATGAAAAAATCGGTAAAATTGGTAGATACATTTGTCACCATTACGAATTGTCGTTTTCTCACCATTTGTCAACAATATCATTATTCTTCCATAATCTGATGTACCTACAAAATTAATAAAAATAATTAAGACAAAAAATATGAGATTTCATTATTTATTGAACGAAGCATTCGGTGTAAAGGATTGCTAAGGCTAGAATGAAGTAGAATATCAAGAAATAAAGAAATTGCCGTATAATAAGGGAGGAATCTATTTTATACACGTTTTCATCTTAAATGATGTTTGGACAGATACGAATTTCAAATAACAGTGCCATACTTCAATATAGACCAAAATAAATTTAAACAATTTTATATCGTAATTTTGAATAAAAAAATGTATATTGACTAAATAATATTTTAAAATATTTACAGGACATAGAAGGGCTATCAGCTGATAAACTAATCTACCTACCTAATAACATTTTACACAATTTCACTAACTAACAATTATAGAATTAGAAACTTCTCGATATTTCGAAAACTAATAATTATGTTAAAAATACGGTTAATCCAAATTTAGACGTATTTCGCCATTTTTGTAAAAAAAAAAAAATCGTGTAATCCATTAATTAAAGATAGATTATTTTAATTAATCGCGTAGATTTTATAACATTCAGTGGCGGATCTAGGATTCTTTTATGATGATTGCTATTGTGCTAGTAATGGTCTAATTATTAATGAAAAAAAGTACTTATTATGTAGGTACTATTTGAGGAAAAAATAATAATTTGGAATTTAAACGGTGAAGAAAGTGCTTAAAGTTTTAAGACTGAAACACAAATTGAAAAACGGGGCACGTGCAATTTGTTACGATATAGTAATATAAATCACTTATGAAATTATAGCCAACTTATCATAGATAAAACTCGATCTAAATGTTAAACAAGGTTAAATGTTTAAACTAGCAATTTGGCAAAAACATCAATATTTTAACATAGATAATATCGATTTTCAATGAAAAAAATGTATAGATAACTATAATCTATAGACCAATTTACCTGAATATTGTGTGTGTCCGCCGACCGGTGTTTGCTACTCAACGAATTAGGTATTGGTTATTTTTAATAAAAAATACGAGTAACAACGGTGGGTTCAGCTCCCAAACACTTCCCCTCTAAATCCGCCACTGATAACATTTATAGGTGTCTACTATTTGCAAATCACGATTTTTAGCAAAAAATAATCATAATATAATTTATAAATTAATATAAATTTTAGAATATTGCTTATGTAGACGCTGCCTTAGGGACAAAATGATAAAGAAATTTTTGATACAAAATGCTTTAAAATCATCATAATTTTCACCCTTTCCAATGTACTCTAATTAACTATTAACATTTGTTTTTTAAATGGCAACTCCTATTAGTTTTATTTTTTAATTTATTTAGATATTTTTAAAATTAATTTTATAGTGTTCATAATATTTATTTAGTGAAAGCCAAATTGCGTTACATATGGACTTTAAGTTAGCTGTTTATAAGAAAGAATACGTTATTTTTTAATACCAGTAGCCATCCGTAGGTACTTATTTCATCAAATAATAATGAGCTACACAATCATCTAATACCGTGTGATAAATTTAATAATAGGTCAACAAGATAATGTTTATAATAATGAAATTAACTTCAGATTTTTTTTAAAATATTCTATAGTTTTTTTTTTTTATTTGAAAAATTTTGCAAAATCTGGGATTTCTAATTCCTTTCTCATTAACATCTTTCCAAGATTAGAAATAATGATTTATCGATTTTCAAGTTTAAAACTTTTAATATATTAACAGTGGCATATTTTCAATTTTTTTCTGGGGAGAGGGGATGGTCCAAAATATATTGAAATCCAATAATTTATATAACCATTATAAATGTTCCTATCTTTAGGGACAAATTAGATTAGTTAACAGACACAGGACTGTTGTTAGACTGGTGGTAAAGGAGGGACGTTCCGTAGTCCATGCATTATGAGGTATTGTAAATAATACTTATTCAAAATACTTCATTTATATTTTAAACTTTTTGAAACTTTTAGCATTAAATGCACTTTATTTTCATATATTTGGGATATTTATGTAAAATATTTTGCATTACATGAAAATATGTAATCATTAACATGAAAAAAACGAATGAAAATTCAACTTTTTTAACATTAGGTATATATTTTTGTATTCAGAAATTTTTTTCTAATTTTTTAATAGCAATATAAAGAATCTATATATTTTGGTTTTTATTTTTATATTATTTTAGGATATTAATTAATAAACTAAGAATATTTTTGTTTAATATTTAGGTATAAGTTAACCTGACGAAAAAGCTAATAGTCTGACAGAAATACTACTTACATAAAAGCAGACTACAAGATAGATCATGAGAGTTGTAGAATATATAATATTAAAACATTAAGTTGTTATACTTTTAACTTTTAATTAATAATTCCTTAGTTTGCTAATAAATGATAAAAGAAAACTCATTTCACATTTGTAAAAATCATTTTAAATGGTAAATTAATTGGAAACTGGAATATTTGTTTAAAACATTTTTAATACAAAAATATATATATATATATATATATATATATATATATATATTAATCATTATTAAAATAATTTTAATATATTTTTTTCAACTTTGAGTGCAATAAATATTCGGTGAATATATTATAATATATAATATATATATATGTATTTTATCACAGAACATAAATTATATTACACATATAATTTATACCACCATAATTCCATAGAATAATTGCTACAAAAATAGATAAATGATTTTTAAAATGCTCAGAATAAAATGTAACTAAAATACTAAATCATAATGGCATTGATAAATATTTTATGTAGGTACCTATTAAAAAAATTCAATATGCGTCAAAATAATTATTGGAAAACTTATAGAGTACAAAAAAAGTTAAAACTACTATACTCTCTAACAAAAAAAACTCTGCATATTGTAAATATATTGTATTATGTTATACTTGCAAATTATAATTGAATAATAATCGGTACTAATCTAGAAGTTACCGGACGACATGAGTTGCAAACTTCAGAACTTTGAAAGCTGTTCGAGGTAGTTATAAGGAACTTTCAGAAACTAGAAATCAACCTCAAGAGTCTGGTAAATTATAAAGGGGTGATTGGTACCAATTTTATGTTATAGTATCTAATAAGAAGACTTAGTCCTATAAAGTTCACTATTACGGTTAACCCTGGAAGAATTGAGTCAATAATTATAGTAATAATAAATAAATATAAATAACAGCACCTATTTATAACACAGCCTACTCCTAGTTTATACTAACTAACTATAACAGTATACTAAATGAAGAATATAATATTACTAACCATTTGACAACACTATTGAGTATTTCCATGATCCGTTAGAATCAAATCCATCAAATCGGGTAAATTCTATCCACAACATTGACATTTCCTCGGGCAATTGAACGCAACACCATCAATTTCCAAAATTACTATGAATAAATATAATAGTTTCAATCATAGTACAATATAAATATTATAATAATAATTAACACGAAAAACAAAATGGGGTACATGCGATCGAATACACAATATTATATGGACAGTGCCCCGGTAAGATGGAGTAATTCCATTTTAAACATTTTTTTTTTTATTGCATATTATTGTAGAATTTAATAATACACATCGATTAGCATGTAAAAACAACAAACATTGAAAGTTCATAAGTAAAAATATTGATAAACAATTTTAACTTTTGTATATTTTTAACAGTTTTTTTAGTTTCCTGAAAGTAGTGTTTTTGTACCTAACCCTTTTTACATGGGCACCGTCCATATATTTTCATGTTCAGTTAAAAGTTATAAAAACACGTTTAGGTTTTTTTTAACGTGAGTATTTTGGTTTAATATAATTTAAAAATGAAGTTATATATTATTTAGTTTTTAAATTTTTCTGTTTTTTTAAACTATTGGTAGATACTTATAAGTAATATAGTTTATTTTTATAATTTATATTGAATAATAGGTGTTTTAACTCTAAATATAACTAAAACTAAACTGAAATTTACTTTCTATTTTTATACCGATGGAGATCTTGGTGGCATCCTGATAGAAATGATATATTTTATATATTTTCTCAAGTATGATATGATTTCGATAAATAAACCATTGGTAAAGTTTATGTAAACAAACCAAAATTATAGGTATATATTATTCGCAAGACTGGGCAAGTTGACAAATTTTTTTAACTCATAAATTCAAGTTAGTTTAAAACACTAATATTAATATGAAACATACAGCATGTATTATATAATTACGTAATTCAATATATTTAAAATATTACATAAACACAATTAATTAAAAATATAGCTCAACATGAAAATATCGAGTGTATCGACACAAACACCAATCAGGTTCGCATGAGCCAATGTAACGAAAGTTTACTAAAATTGACCTCATATCGTCGTGTATCCGTAATAATGTTGGCTTATCATGATTGGAAATTTCCTAAAATAACAATATTATTTGACATCTACATATTACAAAAATAATGCGAAAATAATAAGAGCCACGAATCACAGTAATACTATAGTTTTCATAATATAGGTAATCCTATTTATATATAAAGTATAAAAAATAATATATGTTTATCTAAACAGTAGAGTTAGTAAAATGTCCTGTACTTAAAAGTAAAAATCTCATCCAGAAAATTTTAATTTATTTTTGAACCGAATTTAACATAATTTGAATAATTTTGTTTAAAGTTAACATTTTAAGTTTCCCAAAAGGTGATATATTAAAATAAAAGTTTTGAAAAAGAAACGCGTTAAGTAACTTAATTTTAATTTTTAACTCTTTAATGCCCAGCCTTGCATATTCGTACATGTGTAGTTTTACCGATATATTATTATGTTAAATTCTTATACATATATAAATACTTATACTTGTATAAACAAATTTGGATAGTAGGGAAGATGCTTAAAATTAGACTTAAATTACACATACATCCAAATGAGAAACAATTCAGAATTTCTGATATTCCCTTTTTATTGAAATGTTTTATTAAACAACTATTTACTTTATACATTTTACTAGAAATTATATTTTTATGGTTTAACATGTCTAGGCACCTAGTTAATTGTATGGACTGTAAACTAATTTCATTTGGCAGGATGTAATGATGACTTTCCTATATTATATAATATTAATTTACAAACAGATACAATTTCATAAAAATTATAAAAAGGAATTAAAATTAGAAAATAGTAAAAAGTATAATATTATAATGATTTTTTATTTATGCGCAGGTACTTACATAGCACATATCCTATATTATGCTAAATGGATCGACATCCCATCTTGTCAATTGTTTTTACGATGCATCCAGAGTCCAAACCAATCATATTTTCCTCGTTTTCGTATTCCCGGTGCATATTATATAATTTAAAAAGACATTTATTCATAAATTATTCTCATACAATTATTTTAATTTTTTAATTTTAGTTTTTTAATCATTTAAAATTTAAATTTATAAAAGTATAACATAATGTTTTTTTTTTAAATGTACCTACTTTGTTCGTACACGTTGAATAGGTATATGCGGTAACCGTATTTTTATAAGTGGTAAGATCGTCTGACTGGTTTTTACATTGTTTCTTTGTATATACCAATTCCTTTAAATAAATAAACAAAAATTAATTTATTAATGTAATTTGTAGGTGGATAACTAAAAATAGATATATCGACCATTGATTTCAAGACTTCAGCAAAAACAAAAACAAAAAAAAAATAAAAATGTTTTCAGTATAACGAATATAAATTATAAAAAGTACATTCGCTATGTTATATGCACATTTTAAAGTTAAACAAGTATACCTCTATGATGTTCATCGATCAATAATTTAATAAATTTTCTTTATCCAATTGTAATAATATAATGAATGATCTAGCATGATTTTAATACAATTTGTAATAACAAATACCTATTGAGTACTCATACATATTAATAAAGAACAGTAAAATTATAAAATAAATATATTTACATAGAACCAAATTAAACGTTTATACCATTAAAAACATCGATGACATACATAGATGAAGAAAAACAGTGATGTCAATGTCCACGGATGTTTTGCACCTATATTATTATAATATTCATTATTGATGTATAAACATTTTGTATAAAATGGTTAATAGATATCAATTTATCATGATTTTTCATAGAATTGAAAGCAGTCTATTATTCTAAGGAGTTTAGTATTTATTAAATTACCATGAGATATACCTACTCATATGCAAATGCACAAGTTACCGACAGTCTACTCAAAAACATTTTTGGCTATGTAAAGTGAAAAATCATAGTAAATAAGCATACTTTAAATAGTATAACTGTATTTGAAAACAAATTTAAATTCATAAATGTTTATTTAAAATTTTACGTGAAGAATATTTCGAATTCATTTATCATATTGTAATCCGTTATACGTTGTTACCATTTTTTTCAAATGAATAATTTAATTTAAACGGTTATTCCTACAAAACACAGAATAGAAATAAATGAAGTCAAATTAATTTTCAAAATTTAATTTTGATTAACTACTGGAAATATTCTTATTACCATAGTAGGTACCTAAGTTTGGTCATGATAATAAATTTAAACGGTAAAAATTGGTTACTACTTATTTCCTTATAGTTTAGAAATAATTGTTTAAAAAAATATTGTGTACTTTTTTTTAGTGCGGTTACTAAAACATACATATTAAAATGATAAGGGTATAACTGAATTATACGAAAAAATGTATTAAGTGAATTCGAAAATATATTCACAAAATGGCTTCGCATATTATACGCATCACGGAAAAATAATTTGGTTATAGGAAATAATTGAAACTAATTAATTTTAAACTATGATTGGTCTAACTAAATACCAACTGGTCAATTACATTGGGCCATTGGATATACTAAACGTATATAGTAGGCTTTTATTTAATAAATTAGACAGTTTAATAGTAATTGTCACTATATTTTATAGTTATTGTAACATTTAACCATAGTAAATGGTTCAAACAATACGTCTAAAAATTTTATAATAATCTAAAATATGTTAATATATTTACGAAGTTTGGTCATAGGCGTGGATACAGTGGCAGCAGAGGCTGCATATGCTGTCGCTACCATTTCAAAAAAACGGCATGTCAACTGCCAAGAAAAATTAATTATATATATATATTCTATGCACCTACTAAATACTAACAGTGATTTAACACATTCAAAATATACATAAATTATATCTGTATTTTATAAAAGATATTTTGTTCAAACGTAAATAACATATTATTATATTATAACATGATAACGTGAAATACATTGGTAAAATAACAAATGCGCCCATATAGGTACTCTATAATATATAGGTAGGTGTTAAAGACTTGCAAGGACAGAGCCAGCCTGGTCCAGCCCTTTAAAAGTCCGTCTAGTACAGAAATTGGACCTGGCCAGGCCTTAGAAAAAAGGCTGGACTGGTTTTTTTCTTAAAATTTCTTCGGACCAAGCCGGACTTTGAAAAAATAAGTTAAGCCAAAAACTGGTATTTTTGAGGGCCGGGCTGGTATTTTTTAATAATAGCAATAATAAAGTATTTGTTAAGTACCTATGTATAAGTTATATAGGTATCAAACTTAACCACTTAAAAACAAAGAGTATGATGTCATCTTGAATTTGTTTCGGGCCGGATAAGGACTTTTTTAACTATTTTTTTTTTTTGAACTTGGCCGGACATGTTTCTTTTTTTACAAATATTTTTATACCAGGTATTAGAAAAAGTCCTTGGACATTTTATTAAATACATTGGATGAAATAATTAAAATCTAAATGTCGGAATTAATATATCAACTTAAAACATTTGAATTTGTTTTTTGTTGAAATCTAATACAGCTAACTTAACAATTGAATTGTAAGTTGTAACTATATATTTTTATAGTTATTATAACATTTAATCATAATAAAAGGTTCAAGCAATTCGTCTAAAAAGTTTATAATCTAAAATGTGTTAATATATTTTGTATTACTATAATGTTTGGTTAAGTTAATCAAAATATATAGTTTAATATTTTATTAAATCGATGGAAATAATTCCAAACAATATATGTTTAAAAATAGTCATGCATGCAAACACTTTTTTTATTAGAAATTTGAACGCCTGCGTCCCGCAATACATAATTAATGATCTCTTTACTCGTCTATAGTTACTGTGCATTTTAATAATATTATTTAATATTAATTATGCTTTAAGTGTGTACGTCGTTAATTGTATTAAATTAATTAAGGCCGATTTATTTATTATTATTATTATTTATATATATTTGTATATTAAACAATCTTAAAATATCGGACAATATTAAGTAGGTACCTATACAAAAATTCAAAGGTTCCTCATTTTTAACCTTATAGGTATTAAAACAGGTAGGTATGCATAATGTTTAATACAATATCTAATGGATATACATATTATAAGTATATCTTCTATGTTTTAAAATTATATATTTGTTTTTGTTAGATTATACATTTTTTACATGTACAATAAATACAATTAGATAATACATAGGTACTTACCTAACTATATAAATTGTATGACGTGTTGTTTTTGATATTAATCACCTATATTATTAATATATTATACATATCTATAGGTACGTGTTTAATAATTAATATAATTTAAAAATGACGAACTTTTTAATTTTTTTATATTTGAGAATCGTTCAATATATTAAACTCAAAAAAGTCGGCCATAATTAATTTAATATACGATATAATGATATTTACCTGCACGTAAAAACTAGCTAACTATTAATAGATACTATACAAGAAGTACATAAGTAATGTACTATAAGTACTAAATATGTATTAATACATTTAATCTAATAATTAGGCTGTAAAAACTAAAAGATATTATATAGTTGAATATACTATATGAATTTGTAAACATTTATACATCTAATCTAATAATTATGTTGGTACAACTATACCCATTTTTCTGGAACAATATTTACCAATAAAACTTTTTAACTGTATTGTATAGTTAAATAAACACAACTACATCAATTATATACATTTAGTACGTCTAACCAAGTTATAAGATTATAGTCTGTATAGCTACCATAATTTATGGTTAAATTAACAATTTAAATATTTATTTTATCTATATTTTTTTCCGTGATAATATATGTATATAAATGCAGTTTCGGATTAATTAATTGAAAACTGGAAGTATTATGGTTAGATATTGATAAATAAAAATAAAATTTTAAAACAATTTTGATATACTTTTATACTTAAACACATTTAAGTGGTTCGAAACATTAAATATTTTATAGCTGCCTAGTGCCTATATCAATATTATTCTACTATATTATCTCACCTTTACTTATAAATAATAACGAAAATACGCCACTATAGTTATAACTTATTTTAATAGGTATCTATATTATTATAATTAAAAAAATAAAAGTTATAGTTTTTTTTTTTTATTTGTACATAAATACTTTGGTTTTCCATGTCACATCGAAACAGGATAAGTCATTTTTTTGCTTAGATATTCCATAGTTTCTTATACCCGAAGTTTTTGGTTGGCACTGAAAATAACAAAATGGTTGTTGAAATATGTGTGCAAAGTTAAAAGTTCATTATTTTATATTAATTTGTGTTTATAATAATTTATGTTATATGTAGATATAAGATAGTCACAATTTTTTTACAGAAAATAATAATCGATAATTTATAAATAAGTAAATTATTATTTAATAAATTATATTCAAATTTAATCCATAGAATTTCTGAAATATATTCAACGTTAAGGTTGTCAACGATCTTTTATGATATTGATAGATATCCAAAGACATTATATTATGTTCTGTACCATAGAATAACTACAGCAATTTTTATATTTTATTAGGTAGGTATCTACATTTTATATCATACGTAGGTATAATCACGAATTAAGGACCCCTCCGAAATTTGTTCGACAGTTGATAATTTTTTTATCTGAACTAGTGGCTTTTAGCATCAATTTCAATATTTTTAATCATAACTGATCAGTTATTGAACCACAACCCTATAAAAACATAATCATATATGATATAAGTAGATATGTACATAAAACACTCTGGTATGTGGAAAAAAAACATTGATACAGCTACAAAAAGCATTGTCAAAAATAATGCAATAAAAAATTATTTTTAAATCATTAACTTTTGAATTAAACATTAAACTTGCTAAAAATAAGTAATCATAATTGTATTTAAAAATTGCATATACCTATAACTAACTATAATTCAATATTATTTTTAAGGCAGATCTCTGTGACGAGTTTATACAAAAAAAAAAACGCTATTTTTGTCCATCGTTGATTGAGTTGTCCGTTAATATTTTGGATACCTACTGCAGAAAATTCCCTATTTTTTATCGACTTTTTACTTTTTAATATTTATTTCTATAAAACTAATATAAAACTATATAGTTTATATAGTTTTAATATATACATATAATAACTATAAATATAAATAGTTTTATTAAATTAAAATCTTAAAATATTAGATAAAAATGTTTAAAAAAAATTCGATTAGGTAGGTAGGTATTTAAGTTACTTTGTTTATAAATTCAAATCAATTATTAAAATCCATAAATTTGATAAATTGCTATATGATAGACAAAACAAATTTAATATATACCTACTAAAATTATAAAATACATTTAGGATCCCCTCCGAAAAAAAAACCAAATACAGCCTTGGGTATAACAAACCAATAATTATAACCATAAACCCATAATTATTCTATAACTCCCTTCCCTTTAAATTTAATTTTGAATACGCATCTGTGGATGATATTATAAATATATTGTATTTCAAACAACTGAAACTCAAAATAAGTTTCGGCCAACGAGAAATGACTTGAATAAATATTGAATTATTTTAATACAATTATTATTTATAATAGGTATTTTATTTAAATTATTTTTTCATATTTATTTAACATTGAATTATATATTGGAATTCAATTTTATAGTGTTTTTAATTAAGAAAAAATACTACTTAAACATTTAAGAATATTAAATAAATATATTTACTAGGATATTTATTAAATATTTGTAAATAAATGTTTATTAAATATTTCGTTTTAAATATAAAACTCAAATATTTATGTACTATTTAATAAACATTATAATTTAAGTACCTGAATTCCAATTAAATTCCAATATTTATACAATGATTATCATTGGAAAATGCTGTATGGGATTTTTATCAATTGAAAAATTGATAGAAAAAAGAGAAAAATAAATAATTATTACAAATGAGGTTATCAACTTTTTTTTGTCTATACCAGGGGACCAGGGATCAATTGGAGATAGGAAGCAACAAAAATAATCACAAAAAATATCACAATTTTGAAAAGTATTTATGTTTTCATATTTAACATCAAGATCAGATAAATGTTATTTCAGGAACTGGATTTTGAGTTCATAAATTGTTTTTTGTGCTAAGTTGACTGGAAATTGTGATTTAGAATCTTTATAATATTTATCACTGGTAATAAAACGAGTAAAATAATTCTTGAAAATCTATAGTGCTTCTAATAAAATGAGTTTTTCTCTAAATGCTTTTAGAAAAGTGTAAATATCACAAAATCGTTTTCAATTTCATTTCTATCTCAAAACTTCAGGATAAAAAACATGGCTGATATGCCTAATATGGCAGATCTAGTTTCTATTTATTTAAAATAATCTTAAAACTGACGATGCTGAAGTGAGATATTATTCATATTTTTAGAATTTTTTTGCCACCGTACATTTTTGCCCTTTAAATACTGCCCTGGCTATAATTATAATCTTTATGATGAATACTAAATAAATATTTATAATAATAGTTGAAATAATTATAGTACATTAATAAATATAAATATACCATATTTATTATGTACGGCTGCCAGTGCTGCCACGGCAGTGAAATTGGTTATACAATTGTACTGCAATTTATGATAACGTTATTTCATGTGTAAGAAATTAGCCATTCCCCCCCTCCACATCGTTCAAACTGAACTGCATAAATAATTGCAAGTCAAAACGCCATTTAATTGTACGTCGATGTAAGTTTATTTTTAAAATTTGTAAATTTTTATGAACGGATATATTATGATCAAAATTAACTTTAACGATCAAAGAATCTACATATCCACTGCGTATGACACTTGATCTATACCTAGTGAATAGAAACGTTTTATGTTATGGTTTTTTATTTGTAAGGAGTTGTAAGTTTATTTTTCATAGTTTTCAAGTTTATTAAAACGTATAGTTGTGATGAAAATATTTTAGTTAATGTCAATTGAAAAAATATTTTTTTCCATAAAACGATTTTGAGTGAATCTTGGTGTATAATAGCTATAAGTAAAAATTAAAATTTTTGATTCAGTATATTTTACAGTCCAGTGTAAGAAGAACATTTTAAAACATAATATACATTATCATGTTTTGCCCATCTGGTTTACGGTACAAGAGATAATAAAATTTATTTACATTATAATAATTCCGGGACTCGTTATAGGTATGTAGGTAAAGGTAATAAAATATTATAGTGTGAAAAATGGTCGACCAGAGAGCATTTTGACTTTCTTTTACATCTCGTCGGTTTACATTTTTATATAATAATTTTTTAATAATCGTCTACAAAACCACAATATACATATATAAATATATTTTTGTTTTGCATTCATTATTGTTATTATTATTATTATCTACAGGAAAAATTAAGTGTTTGATTACGTACACGAATATTATTTAATATATAATATTATAATATACGATTTAATTACAGTGAATTTATGTAAAGTCTGTGAATTAAAACTTCGCCGTATATAAAATTTTTTAATGTTTTTTTTTTTTTTTTTTTTTTTTTTTTTTTTTTTTTTTTTGTTTAATTGTCTGTTATACCTGTACCTACTGCGCCTACGCCATTGCACTTTCAATAGTAATATCCAAATCCGAAAGTTTATTTTAATATAAACCCGTTTTAACTATGTACAGAAATAACAATGTAGGTGGTGTACCTATAACCTAAAATGCTTTAGATATGTTTAAAAATTTCCTATATTAAAGCCTTTAAAATATGGGTGTATGATAACCTTTTAACCTAAATTTCCCAAATTTAGCTACACCCAAATGTACAAATATAATGTCAAAAGTTATTTTAGTCATCGAACACGTTTTATATACCTAACACATATAGATTTACAATTACCTATTTCGGATACATTTACACAAAATATAAAATCGATTATTCATATTATGTTTTATCTTGTTATATATATTTGATATTATTATAATATATGTATCGTAGAATTCATTTGAGACACAATTTTGATGAGTGTAAATAATATATTTAAACGTCAATGTGATGAAATTTACGAATTTTTTTCTATAGATAATACTTCACAATATCATATAGATATATACCGTAGGTTTTTATCATTCCTAGTATATTATACCTTTACTTAAATGATAATGCTTATAACCACGTTATAATTAATTTAATTTTTATGCAATATACTCCGATTCAAGTATAATATAAATTTACCAAAATAATTAGTCAATATGCATATAATGTAATAACATTTATAAATGATCAATCATCTTGTGTCATAATATTAGGTGTTTAACTTTTCTACCAGTTTCATTATGTATACGTATATTATTACGTATGGTAATATGGTATTAAATTTATAATAATATTAAGTATCTATTATTAATAACAAAAGATTACCTTTAAATTTATAAAAACAAATGTTCGGCTATAATAATTGTAGATATTAAGAAGTGTGTCGAACCAAACTATAAAGTTTAAAATCAAACCTGAGTTCGAACCGAATTTTTAATTTTAATGTCGAACCCGACCCCATTTAATTAATTCCAATGAAATATTTCATTAAAAACCTAAATAAGCAAAAAATAATAATTTTACCGACGAATCCGACGAAATATTTCCCTCAAAAACGTAAATAAGTATTAATAAAAAAAAAAAAAAGGTCTTTAGTTAAGTATCAAACTCAACCAATTTTTGAAAAATTTCCAAGTTCGAACTTGTACTTGAATTTGAACTCTTTGAACAAGTTCGGTTAGGTTCGATTTATTAATACTAAGGTTTGAAACCAAACCGAACTCTTAGAGTTCGGATCGATTTTTATGAACTTTTAACTATATTCGACCACCGATTTCGCGGAAATCACCGTCGCGTTCAGACGTCAGTGTGCTCCGCTCTTTGAATTTCGTCGCGATTCGTGTATTTTTCAGTGATAACATTCGTGCCTATGGCTTGTTTTTCCTGAATGTAACTTCTCCACATGCCGATTGATCAGTGGCGTTGAATCGTATAAGTGGCGAAGACGATAACCTCAAGTTCTGTTCAGCGCTTTTGTTCAAAAAACCATCTACTTACCCAAATTGATGCTTAAATTTGTGTCTATATGATTCACGTTAAAAAAACAATTTATATCATAATACATATTATGCATATAAGGTGAACTTAAATACGTTTGAAAATAATTGAAAACAATAATAAATGCTGGTTTCTTTATTGTACATAGCGAAACCACTGCGGGCGGCAGACGAAAAATAAGAATATATTGTTGTGAGTATACGCGAAGACGGTCGTATAATAATCATCGTTATTATTTCGTTTTTATTCTTTTATTTTTTTATTTAACCGAAGACCTTGAATGAAGGCACTCGACCTTGCAGATGGCGACCACTATGCATGCCAACCATTCCATCGTACATAAAATACACAATATGTACATCACGAATTATATACCTAAATCTATATAGTATATGGTAGTTTTATATTTAATATATTATATTATGATAAAACTCGAAAAAACGCATATAAAAATAAGTAATGTGACAATTTTCACTCAGTAATTTTGTTAAAAATAGCTTGAACATATTTGTGTATATTTTATACAAATAAATTATTAATAAATACGATATAACAGTAATTATAATTTATTTATGTTTGGAAGAATGAAAATACAACCCACGATTTTTAGGCGGACAAAACTTTCGTGGTAATATTCACGTCCTAACCTCTCTAAATGCATTTTTCGACACTGTAGTCAAAATTTTTTTAAATTATCAATTTAGTTCACTAACTATTGTGATTTAACTTATACAATGTTATTAATTGTTTTCAAGCCCGAAAACTTGCATTTCATTAAATACATTCATAATGATTTTTTTCAACAAGTTCCAAAAGTCGAAACATCAAAAAAGTTCACTTTATATTTTATATATTTGATAAAATAGATTGTTAGTGAAGCAATTTTCAACGGCTATTACATAGGTAACTAAGAAAATTAAAATCTAACAATAATTGAAAAATGCTTATATATATATAGATTAATTCAATTATTAATGACAGTATAAGTATATGTTTTATTGTTATTGTTTTTGTTCATGTATTTATGAAATTTTATTTAAAATATTACTTTCCCATTTCTCATTTACGTGTATTAATTTAAAAATATCGTAGAAAGATGAAACAAAAAATAATTAGTATAAAACGACATTATATAGAATTGTTTTTTTTCTTATAGATATTTAAAAGTTGAAATATTATTTAAACTAAATGTTTCATAAATATGAGAGATAACGTTTTTCTATTTTATTTTTGTTTCTTTTTATTAATGATTTAAGATTTACTAATATTTTATAATTTATTTATTATCAGTAATATTTGAATTTTTTTTTTTTATGTATCGGAAAATATTATTAATAAATTGCATGATATAGATATTACCTATACTAACAAAGTAAATAGTAGTTTAATAGTTATTAACTATATAATAAGTAGGGATAAGCCGATAGTAATTTTTTCCGATATCCAAATACCCGATCGTTTTTACTGATAGTAAATCCCGATCAGATAGTTTTAATTTAAAAATGGTTTTATTTTACTTTTCAGCATATGCAATTTTAATTGTGTTCATTTTGATAACAGATATCAGCCATGGTAATAGTCATTAGTCATTAGTCATTAGTCTATGTAGACCCTTTACAGTATGAATAATATTTACCTCTTAGTTATATATTTTTAATTACATACTTCGGTATATAGCTAATATAATAACAAATAACAACTTTAAAGTTCAACTGTGGTTTTTCCCATAGAAATTTTGGTAGCCAAAGAGTTTCAAACTGTTTTTGATAGGCAATATATTTTTCTAAAGAGTATATAAGTATTAACATATTTCTTCAAGAAACTAAATATCGGTTATACTATCTGTACATTATCGATATCCGATACCCGATAATTTAAATATTATTCACATCCCTAATAATAAATAATATTTAAAAGTTATTTAGTTTAATTATTTGTATTAAAAATGCAAGTAAGTAGGATTTTTAGTTTTTAATCTAAAATATTTTGTCATTATAAAAATTGGCAAAGATGTGCATCAACTAGTTAGGTAATTAGTTAAAATTAAGTCATTGTTAACTTTTTAATTTGACTAGTTAGTTTGGTGTACTGTAATGTGTCAAGCCTATAAAATTATCTAGTTAAATAAATCTGTGAGTAATTTATTAATTAGGTAATTTGTAGGTACCTACAAAATAACGACACTCCCTAAATTATTAAAAAAAAATAAACTGAATATTTCTTTATCTTTTAGGTATCCAGTTTTGTCTTATTTCTTTATTATGAACAAAAATGTGTGCCTACCTATTGTATGTAACATGAAATAAAAAATTAACTTTTTGGTTAACTAGTGAAGTCATTATTTAATTACATTTTATTTTTACCTAGGCATTAAAAAAAATTTCAATTAACTTAACTTTAGATACCTACTTAGTTTTATCGTTAACTTTATCCATCCTCACAAATTAGAAATAAAAATATTATATTTTTTATATATTATATATATATAGGTATACCTACTTATACCTATACCTATATAATTTAAGTACACCTCCTCATACTTCTTTGACAATTTTAAGTACACCTAATAATTATATATTATAAGTAAATGTTTAAACGGCAAATACTTATATAAACTATTATACTCTTATATAAAAATGGATACAATGGCCGTTAAGAAAAGAGATCTCATTTTAGTATGAGATAACCTACTAAATTATTTGTTCAATATTATATGCACCAATTCATTTTTCAATATGCTCATTAAAAGTTTAAAAAAATGCATTAATACGTACTTTAAAAATATAATTTAATTTATCTGATTTTTATCTAGATAAAAAATGATTTATCTTTATCTGTACTTATACATTTCAGTTTAGATATAATATATATATATATATATATATTGGTATTTAGAGAAAATTTAGTTATCTTTATGTCTTCATAACGATAACATTTTCGTTATTTTATTCCGTCAAATTTTATTATAAACACTCAATTTCGCTCTAACAAAATTTAACGTAGTATATTGAGCTACAGTAAAAAGATAATACAAGTTTTACTCGAATCTAGGCTTATAAGCTACAAAAACAAATATTACAATGGCGTTTTAATTTAAACATAGTATAATTATTTTCACGTTAAATGCCAATTAAACCATTCTATATACCTAATATCTACTTGTTAATTTCAGAGTTAATCGTATTTTTTTAGTACTTCCTACATAATGCTACCGTTTTAAAACACTTCGTTGTGCATATAATAGAAGTAACGAGAAGTGAAATCATAATTTTACAATGTATTTAAGCACTTGTTTTATCCGTACGAAGAATACAAGATTCATTTAAGAAAGTATATTAGTATTTATTGTCTAGTATTAACGACCCACTTTGTTTTCGAGTAGAATCGGCTAAAAAATAAACAACGTGAGAAATATTTTTAGCAATTATTACATTATTATATTATAAAATATCCTATTTGAATGAATTAAAAAAATATGAAATAATTAGTAAAAAAAAAGAAAAGAAAATCACTGCATCATTGTATGCAATTTTATTATGTATATAGTTGTATAGATTTATAGAAGAAAGTATTTACTATTGTGTCCAATTATCTTATATTATTCTAATAGGACTAAAGGTTATCTACAGTTAACGATATGATATTTATGTACAAATAACAAACCAAACGGATTGGATATGATAAGAAAACTCGTGATATGTTTTAGGTTTTCCGTATGTTAGATTCTAAGCGTACCGAGGGATCTTGATGATATTTTTGAAGAATGATGTTAATTTTTTTTATTTTTCTATTAACACTTTTCCTACCAGAAGGAGTGCTCCGATCTTTACAAAATTACCCGGTTTCCGGTAGAAAACTGCATCTAGTTGGTACATTAAAGAGGTCATTTTTCGATTTTCAACAGTTTTTTAATGCGTAAGGAAAACCTACCAAAAAGTGACTTCGTAATTTCAAAAATAATGACTTTAAAATCTCGAAATGTACAATTTTAATATTGTATTTGACTAAACTAGTCATTCATTTTCACTACCTATTTACTAACTAACTTAACTAGTTTAAATTTTCATTCTATAAACTTAACATTTTAGACATTTTATAGTTAACAAGTTTGAAATGAACGATTTTCGTGAGTTCATTATACACGCGTGTTTTAATCAAAATTCAAATATAATTAAGTCATTCAAAATGTATTACATATCAATGTCATTGATTATTGATATCAATATCAAACACTACTAAATATTCAAATATTCAACTATTCTGTGTGATAACAAAAGATAAATTAAATTTTTATTTTAATCAAGTAAAGTTCATATTTTTTCACATTTTTATTATGAATGATTTAAACTTTTGTTTGTTAAGTATGAACATAAAACTAAAATGTTTAGATTAATTTAACTGAACTAAGTTGATGTGTCTTTCTATAAGTTGCCCTGTTCTTAATTTATAGTTATTATTATAGTTCATATTATATTAACGCGTGCCACAATGAGGATTATCGAAATATTTCACTCATTAAGGCCGCCAACTACAGTTGTAGGGTACTACCCACTCCAAAATGTGACGTGCGAGAATGTTCATTTATGACTGAATGATTAACGGACGTGCCCAAGTCATTATACACAGACAAAAGGAAAACAATTAAGTCCATTGATTCAATGTCCGTTCGACCACTAATGAACATCCGAGACCACTCCTGTTATATACATATGAAGGTATATACAATATATCTAATAATAATAATAATAATCAAAAATACAAATTGACATAGAATTTTGTTGCCCTTTATCAAAGTGAAAAGTATCGGATATAAATACTATATGAATTTATTAATGTATATACATATTTTTTTTTTTAGGTTAAGAGAACGTCGCACTGAAGATTTTAAATGGTAAAAACACGTTTAAGTAAAAGAAATGAAATGGCATTTTAAAATAATTTTAGAATTAAAACACTTATTATAAAATTTATAGAAAACAACATTTTGGAAATAATCTCATTGGTGTTTTTTCAAATAATATGTTTAAAAAAATTACAGTGTTGTAAAAATGGGGGGAGGGAAAATAGTATTTTGTACCATCAATAACGAGCTTAATATTTAAAAAATTATAAAACCTCAATGAAGTTATCTCTGAAACGTGATCATATACAAATTTTATAATAGGTGTTATAACTTTAAAATCATTTTAAAAAGCCATTTTATTTGTTTTGCGTAAACCCATTTTTTAAATAAATAACGCGATTACACCACAATAATAAATAGTACTGACGTCTGACACACGACTATTTTTAATTACTTTTAAATTATATTAAAATATTTTTTGATTGTTTGATTTTTATTTTTCTTAAAATATCTAAAAATATGCCTATACAGAAAATGAGATGTGCGACGTCCTCTTAAGAACATAAATAATAAATACAATTTTGAACTACACTTTTATCTATAGATAAACCATACGGAACTCCTTTTATTCTCGACGAGATCAGTCTGATGACCTTAAAATATATAGAGAGATAACATTTATGTTCGGCTTCATTTTTAATCACATGTTCTGGAGTGTAACACATTTACATGATAACAACTGTTTTGCTATATAACAAATCCACACTTTGATAGTCCAGTAGTTGGCGGAAATAAACAAATAACAAATGACGGCACAAACAAATATTATGATATATTTTTAGTATCATAAGTGTACATAATAACCGAATATACCACCTGAAATAAAAAAACGGCTGGTACACAAGAATTATGTTTTTGGCTAGAAGTCACTTCTGTTATGTTCTGTGGCATAGACAGGAGCCTCATTTAAAGGCTATGGAACTTCGAAATCGTCTTAATTCGGGCCTGATTATTGAACATATGTGCTGACCACACAGTTGCATCAATATACAGTATAGCAGTTTATCATGGAGAAAAATAATTATACTTTATCACTTTATCTCATTATTCAATTCAATTCCCAAATTCACACTGTGTACCTAATTATATTTATCATTAAAACATGATAAACGAATTGTTCTTATATCAAGTCGTAAATATATTTTAGTAACATTAGCGTACTCAGACTTCAGTTCCAGGTGCATTGCGAAATCAAACCAACCCAAATCTATACTTTTCTTTTGTTTCAAAATTTACTGTCAAAGTTAACCATTAATTATATTAATAATAAATGCCTAATTTACATTATGCAATTACCAATCGATAATTATTATTTTAATTTTAAAGCAATGGTGACACAAAATTGATAGATTTATATCTGTCATTTTGTTGTAACTATAGGGGTTTGTAAAAATACCGTTATTTTTCCATTGGAAAATCCAAAAATTCCAAAAATCTTACGTATCATCAATACAGAAAATGAAGTCTGTAAGAACGCTACTATTTTGTTGTACTTACATTAAAAAGAACCATAACATCATTATGCACTGTTAAAGGCATTCAAACTCCTGTGTGGACTACATTTAATTGATTGAGTGCAAATATTTGTGTACTAAAGCTATTTCAATTCTCGTATGTAATCGTAGTAAAAGTAAAGTAAAAGTAGTCGGAACATTTTAACTAGATAAATATTGCTATAGTCAATATTTTGTATAATTTTAAAATTTCTCGAATTATTATTTTCCAATTTCCAATTTAAAACAATTTTCGGTTATTTCTATTATTATTTCAATTACGATTTATGTTTAAGAAAACTATTGGGAAAATGACTACTCTAATGGAGCAAATATAATGAATAATATGCAATATAATAATCAACTTAGAAGCTAAAATATATATATATATTTATTTTATTATATATAATTCAAATATAATAACGTAATCATCATAGGTACCTACAATTATAAATAATTTTAAAATAACCATTATAATTTATTTTTCAATTTTCTAAGATTTTTCAGAATGATAAATATAGTGTTATTAAGCTTAAGAAAAATACTTGGAAAATCTAAAATAATAGTACTTAACTATAGAAAACATTACCTATCAGAAAGCTCTGTACTTGAAAAATTGTACTCGGTGCCTTTTACCCGAAAACGTGTATACTACGTACAAAATAAAAATACACATCATTGGAAGATAAATACGTCCTCAGAATCTAAAATGCACAACTCATATAACATTTTGCCACTTTTTTGCCTTTGCCAAACTGGAACGTATAGGTATTGGATATAAAAGCTATATCTAACTTTAATACATTTATATTTTCATAGTGACCTTGTTCGCATGCAGGGTGCAGATTTGTCGAGCGATTATAAATTTCGCCCGAAACGACCAAGAAAAAAAAGGTCTATGGTAAATTCCGACCCGAAAATTTACAGGTAAAAAAAAGTACATGTAAAATCCACCCAGACGAAAATCATCAGGCGACAATCATCAATTGTGTCATTTCTTATCGGCTTTTACTATAATATTTGGGATCTGATAATTGGCATAATTTAACAGCAGATATAGGAATTATAAATTGTTTGTATCACTTGTGTTTGAAACATACGCGTGTTAAACGTTCCAAAGCCGTATTCATACGTACGTAATATAATAGGCTCAATTTATCGAATCTGGACGTGGAAATAAACTTTTGCTATCAGAAAATTGTAAATTAATATTATTAATAACTCGACGTCGTGGTGTTTCACAGAAAATCGGGAGATATTTTCGATTGAAGTGAATGGAGTCGCCACAGGAGCTTCGCAGATATGTTTCTTTACACGAGTCAGAGTACTTTAAGAACTCCTTGTTAAATAATATTTTTAATAAAAATTTTTTCGGAGCGGAAATTACCATCTTCGGGCGAAATTTACACGTGCCCGATTTGTCGTGTACTGGTGTACTCCATACTTTTTCTGCAAGTTAGATCTGTTTTCAGACGGATCGGTGAATGCAATGAACAATGAATGATGGAAGTTATAAAAATAAGACAAATGTATCGATAATTAAAAATGAAACTAATTTTTTTATAATTATCGTGGGCTCATGTGTTAAAGTACAAATATCGTGGGTTAGGCAAAAACTATATTATAACGACACGGGTCTGGTAAGAGTAAAACATCGGTTTATACCGATTTTATAACATTCGAGAACACCGTCAACAGAAATGTTAATTGCGTTAATTACCGAACACGTGTATATCTTCCTGTACCTGTACCTGTTATGGCATTGCAATATGGTTGACGTTAAATAGGCGATAACAATCGTTGACGAGTCATAATGACAAGAGCTCGCATAGAATTGTCACTGAAAAAATGTTTCCGGCACCGTAAAATAAATGGTAATCATTTGCGTCGTCGTATTCATTCAGTTGCAAATTATATTCTGTCAATGATTTGCTGTTGAATTTTTCAATAACTATATTATTACATGGATATCTGAATGTATACTTAGGTAGGTTAGGTTAATATATTAATATATACTGAATCAATGTTAAATTTTATGATTTTGGTCATAAATATCGCCAATATATATATAGCGCAATACGACCTTTAAACGTCAACAAATTAAGTGTTTTCGAATTAATATTATACAGTAAATATTATGTATTAATATAATTAATTTATATTTCACGTCCTTCGAAAATTTATTATACGACGCGATTATACAATCGGACTGGTGATAATCATTTGTAATCATCAAAAACATAATAATATACACTCGCCGTAAATAGGTAGCACATAAAATAGTATTTATAGTATTCGAATGCAATTATTTAAATACTACAATTTAAATTTAGTATTTTCATGGTATTTTAATATATATGTTTTATAATCATTCGGAACAATTTCTAGAAATAGAAATAATTGTATTTAAACGCCGAAAATTCGGTTTTATCTCATTTTTACAAAATGTTGAATGTATTAATTAATTATTATTATTTAGACTACTATACCTATTATAACGATGGCGAATAAATATATTAACTAATAACCACTAATTATATAAAATATAAATTTCATTTAAGTGAATTGAAATCGGTGATCTAACGTTTTGAATTTGTGAATGAGTATTTAGAACGAATGTATATTTCACTTTTACTTTTTTTCAAACAAAATTAAATTTATGAACTTTTATATTACCAAATGTATTAGGTATATAATATTATTTTAGAGGGACTTGGTGGTTAAAATCAAAAATATTGGAAAGTCGATCTAATGTAGACTTTAGATGAATTTAATTTTAATGATAAATTCTCGACAAATTTAGACAAATTTTCATAATCCTTATCGCATAACTCAAAATATTTGAATTTGTATTCGAATACTTTGTAAGCATTCGTATAACACTTTTTAAGAAATATTTAGATAATACTTTGTATATGTTTTTTTAAATTGTAAATATTTTTTCAAAAGTGTTTTTACACTAGAACAATATAATATTCATACTATAATACTATATTATTAGGGCACCATACAAAACACGCATCACTCCCGGGTGAAAAATCGGTTAAAACACAGTTTTCCATTAAATCTCGTAAAAGGTATATTATACATGGTGGATAAATTCTCATATGAATACGTAATTTGAAATACATATAATATATTATTATAACTATTATATATTATGTTGATTATTGAAATTTTTTTTTTTGATAAATGATTTCATTTAACATTTCTTGGCCTAAGGCGGGCAATCGTATACATTATACTGTGTAGTATATACTTAAAGACACATGCATATTTTATATTCCGCAATTTGATCATATAAATATTTAAAATTTTAAAAAATGTATATTATATATAATGTTATGAAAAACTTACAAACTAACAAAAATTAATTTATATAACATATAAACTTGTTTCTGAACTTTGTAAATTAAAGTATAATTTCTCATTTGTGTGTGAAAATCTCATAAAGATATAAAATCTTTTTAATTCATTTTGGTGATTAAAAAATATTTTGTAAGTCAATACTATCTACGCGAAACATGAAAATGTCTTTCCTGAGAATAAGAAATAATTTTAAAAACATTATATCGTTGTCAAGCATTAAATTATTTTTAGGAACTATAATGCATTGGAATTGGCTTTAATGGGATGTTTGCTTTCAAACTTATGGTTTATCGTTTAATTTTTAGAAGTCGATCAATTTTATCATCCTTAAAAAAACTATAATCATTTACGTTTATTTTATATTCAAAGACTTTTATATAAATTAGCAGGCTCAGAAACAAAAGGATCGAACACGATATTCTTAAATGATTGGGGTCAGTATTTTAGATTCTGAGTAGAGCGAGAGATATATTCCCTAGTGTAAATATGATGTTAATGTAGCTGAAAATTCAATGTATTGATATTTACTCGTTTTTGTTTTTTTAACAAACAATGTAATCTATAGTTAAAACTCAATAATAAACTTTATATTTGACCATTTCCTTGAAGTAAATGGAGTGAATGTTTGTATAAGGGAAAGAAAAATAAGTGGATGTGTGATAGAATGCGATATGCGAAGAGGAAAAGATGCAGGGGATCTTGTTAAGTCGAACACTATGACCGCAATAACGGAGGAGAGAAAAAAAACAGTACTTGGGAAAGAAAAAAGTTTCGAAATTATCTAGGAAACCCAATTACGGTAACGTGGAATTTTAATCGCGTATATAGTTATAGGATCAGTGGCGTGTTCAGGCCGGGGCCCCGGAGATATGTCCGAATTGGGAGGGGGGGGGGCACATTAAAAATAACACTGAACATTTTTTTTTTTTCAAATAATATTTATGTAGAATCAAATTTGAAAAAAAAAAAAAATACCACAACGGAGGGTTTTATCATCTCACGTATGTAATTATAGCAGTTTTGTCAAGGTTCACAAGGTACGCCACTGTATAGGATCAGGACAGTGATACGTCCGAAGACTGGACACGATGGACATGGTCACGATTCACTATATACCTATACGTGGCCAAAGAGCACCAAATATGTGCCGGACACGTCAATAACGACCGTGTTGCCCGTGTGTTTCTTCAGACCTCGCACGCTCTGCCCACGTGCGCAAGCACATTGGCGTTCGCCACACACCCGCGACCGAAAAATCACGGGACCAGCAGACGCCTACGCGCGGAACGTCTCCTAAAAAAAAAAAAAATAAATAAATAAAAATCACCGATGACGTGTACCTTCCCGTATAAACCACGTAAATATCGTAATAATAATAATAATAATAATAATAATAATAATGATAATAATGATAATAATAATAATAATAGCAATAATATTACGGTAATTGATTTTAACCGATGACCCCGTCGTTATCGCTACAGGCAATATATGGCCACGACCGTTTGAAAATTATTTATTCTGTCGTGTGTACGGGCACAATGCCATGGGTAGTAGTAAATCGTACCTAACCATCCTTCGTTATTTCGGACTTTTTTCGCTACCCCGAGGGCGTCATTTCATAAAATTTACATAGAATATGCATAGAATTACATTTACACGGAGGACCAATCGCACAAGTCTTTATACCTAATACCCACCGTAACTATAGTACTAGCCGTCCTAATATAATGTGAAAAAAATGACAATAGTTTCTATTATTAGTAGGTATGTTATATAAGGTACATGATGGTGTTTCACGAAAATCTGACGAATGCAATGACTTTTGTCGTGTTGTATATTTTTAAGTTTTTTGTTTTCTTTTTACAACTAAAAATCAAAGTTTTTTTACCAAAAATATTTCTTAAAGCTAATCGAAGATAGCCGTTTTATAAATTAATTTTTATTTATTCGAAATGTTTATTAATATTAAGTCGTACTTGTATTTTTTACAGTTTTTTGAAGTTTACTAAAATTTTAATTATTTTCATTGATGATAAATATAGTACAAATACTTAACATAAATAATTTTATCATTCTTAGTTTCATAATATTTGAATTATATTATACATTTTCAGGTATTTATCGTTTTCTATGTCGCTGTAATGTTGATTAACAAGAAATAAATTAGAAGTTTAACAAACTTTAATAATTTTTTAAAAATTAATTGTGTAAGTTAATTTATAGTTTTAACGCCAAAAATTGTTTTAAACAATTATTTATAAAATGGCTATATTGGATTATAAAAAAAAAAATGTAATAAAAATTAAAATTTTTTATTTTTAGTTGTAAAAAAAAAAATATAAAATATAAGAATTATAACGCAGAGTTCTAGTAATTATTACAAAAAAAAAAAAAAACTTGAAAATATACAACATAACAAAAGTTATTGCATTAATCAGATCTTCGCGAGATATCCTGTATATTATATCAAATATAAATATACTTTATTTCATATTAAAAAAAAAAAAAAACTCAAAATAAATATTGATTAGTGACAAATAAAATTGAAATTTGATAAATAAAGTTAAGTAAATTGCATATACATTTTTTATATATAGAAATCCGAAATAAATTAGGTAACAAAAATAATTGAGTTAAAAAAAACTGTCAATTAAAGCTTGACAATTTATATTTTAATACTCTTGTACTTTTAAATTATGTATTTTTTTTCAACTATTTGTTGACTGCTATATTTTTTTGTGTATAATTTATAATTAAAAATTTAAATAAAAAATATTTAAATATATTTTCCTAAGATTTGGTAACAGTATTAAATGTTGACTTGTGGATTCAATTTTTTTTAAATTTTACTCAAGATTAATATTTTATTCAGGATTAATATTTGTTGTTTTGTAATTATGATATTATGTATTTTAAATAATTATTCATTTTTGTTAAAAATATTTAAATATACTATGTTTGGAAGCGCATATAATTATATATACGAGGAATACAAGTTAATCAAACATATTATGTAATTAAAAATGGGATATTTTTATGCACGAGATATTTTTCGAGTGCACACATTTTCTGTGTGAACAGAATGTATAGATTGTCACAATTTCACTCTTAGATATTTTATCGAAATTAGTCGTATCGTTAGTGCATAGTCGAATGATACAATAATATACCTAAGTCTTTGTATGTAAGCATTTCAGTGGTTGGGTGCAATTAATTGCATAATTTAATGAAATAATTTTTCAGATGCAAAACTTGCGCAAGTACACTATATTGTTGCGGAAACGACCAACTCTACGTCATCTTTATTATCGCGATTATAATATTATTTTATAGGTATAGTGTAGTGCGTTTTTGTGTTGATATTTTTATTTTCTTTAGGGGGTGGGGTAAAGTGAAATTTAAATCATCCGTTTACACTGAAACGCTTGCAATTAATCGTATATGCGCGCAAACGTAATAATATAATAACGTGTACACGTTAAAAACGCTCCCAACATATCGTTACGTGTGTGCATAATATTATCCACTCGTAATAATATTAAATATAATATATATTATAGTACATAAAATATTCTATGGCGCATACGTTCTCGAGACCAGCAAAAAGCTCCCGCGAATTTCATTCCGGTTCTCATATCCCGAGTGCTTTCACCGAGTGTTTGACGGGCCTATTAGTATAACAACAATATATTAATTAAACAATTATTTCCTTAAAAAAACGAAAACAATATGTATGCGGTGTACACACGCGCGTGTCTGAGAACTTACGCAGCCACGAAACACGGACATATCGCGTCGGAGAAAGGCGACCGCAAAAATATTAGGTATTATTTTCGTGTATTTTCGTTTATTATCCGAGTAAAATAAAATGTCGGAAACCTAAATTAAAAAATAATATATATATAATGTAATGTATTCATTAAAAAATATAAATGCAATTATTGAACAAATAAAATAATATCCCAATGTGTATATTATGTGTGTGTTTGCCTCGACAATGAATTTTTTAGTAAAATATTTTTAAAAAAGTTATATAATAAGTCACCATAGGCGTGTACAAAACACCAATAATTATTGTACTTATCTGCGTAACTACATATTGGTAATAAATAAAGCTTTTTAAAAAGTGTATTTAAATGGTTATATAGTAATTTGTCCGTCGTCATATTCAAATATTCAACAGGTTGGTACATAAATATTTCAATTCATTTTGCTGGGTACCATGTAATTTTCGTTGACCACTGGTTTACCCATAATAGTATACCTTTAAGCCATATGAGCATTCGTTTGATACAGTTCAAGTGTTCGAGGAACAATTTTTGGTTAAATTTCCATATAATTACTTTTTTTTTTTTTTTGCCCGAATATGTATATATCTATATGTATATTAGCGAAAGACCATCGTCAGATACGTTTTTAGAAAGATTGCCCGATATTTTGGGCAATGGTTGATTTTGGGTCAATTTCTTCTGGATATGTTTTCCTCGGAAACTACCAAACAGACATTTACAATTATTATAAAGTTAAAAACTAAAATTTAAAAATGTATTATTATATATATTTTATGTTATATATTATTAATACGTCGTATTTTTTATTAGCCATATACATTAATAATACTCATGTTATATACACCGAAGATTTTGAAAAAAATTGCTTTCAAGTTCAACATATCCAACATCAGTATTCTATCCGATGAACGAAGAGCTTTAGTTTTAACAGTCAAGTAGTTTAAGTAGTCGAGCAGTGTGGGAGTAAAGATAATTTTCCATATATAATCAGTTGTTGTTAGGTACTTTAAATTTTTTAGAAATGTAGAGAAAATAAGAAATAAAGTTGTTATGATCACCTATATTTGTATTAAAAAAATAATATTATAGAGCTCGCTCAGAATCGCCTTTGAATACAATGAATCTTTGCTTTCAAATTTAAAATAATAATAATAATAATAATAATAATATAAACTATAAAGTTAGGCATTAGCTAGGAAAAATTAAATTTTTGTTTTACTTTTTATTTCAACTAGTTAATTAATTTATTTATTAACTAATTAATTAAACTAATAATACTCTCCATTTTAAATAAGGGGTTCTGTATAGGAAATTTACAAGATATTGAGAACAATAAAATCTAAAAATTAAAAAAAGTTTCAAATATAAATACATTTTGAATACAATTCTGAATGTACAAAATCGTATTTTTTTAGTTTTTAAATCGCTTTAACTTTTTTGCTATTTAATATTTTGAAATGCACCTATGAGATCGTCTCTAATATACCGTTTTCTATAAATTTCAATATTTTAACAAGTGTTTGAATTCTTAAATTGCTTTAAGATGTTAGATGTAATTTAATTTGTTTTTCGTGGACATGTTTGAACTACTGATAATTAATAGTATAGCAGCATCCTCTTAAGCGTAAAAAAAAATAAAATTGAAAATGAGTTATGCCCTTAAAAGATTGCTTCATTTAGTTAATTTGTCATAGCTAACTATTATACTGTTATAAACTGGTTATTATAGTTTTTCATTTTAAAAGTGTTGTCTAAATTCTGTCGTTGAGTTAAATTAATCATTATCTGAATCATTGTCATATAATAGTAAAAATTTAATACTTAAAATATATAGATATATATTTATAATATGATTAGACTAAACGAACCTACACATAATGGGTTGTAAAAGCCAGTTATACAACTTAATTATCACATATATGACTATGACTGTCTATACTGATAAGAATTTTTCAATTTACATAAATCGTATGAAAATAATAAAATAAATGTTTTTAATTACGTAAATTTGAACTCGTTTTTAGTCGATTACTAATAGTCACTGAGTAAGCGCATGACGTATTAATATATTTTCTATAAACTTAATATATATTTGAACAATATTTAACATTTAATGATTGTCATAAATGTTTTTCTAATAACGCTGTTTGTGATTTAATTAGAAGAATTATAGAAATCACATTGTTGTAATAGTTCTTGATATAGGACTTGCGTTAAGAGGACGTCGTACGTGTAATTTTATCATGTAAAATCAATAAGTGTTCAGCGCAGTACACAATTGACGTAAAAATGTAGTTTTGAGAAAAATCATGAATTTTTCTATAGTTATATCTTATTGAATTAAATTTATCACTAAAACGCATTATAGCGGGGAAAACAAAAAATGGTCACTTAACGGGAATTCTCAACAGGGAGAGGAACCTTAATTATTTTTTGGGGTTTTCAATATAAAAACTGTCGTTTTGGTTTCAGTTTTAGTTAATATCAGTTTTCACCGGTTCTGATTTTTTTTAAATAGCAAAAACCATAAGTACTTGCTACTTAATATTATTATAATGCTGTTAATTTACACGATGGTACTACGATAGGAATATGAGATACACTTTTTCATTTATTAATATAGGTATATTGTAAATAATTTGATTAACTTTTTTCTAAAACTAAGTTGTAATTAGTTATAATAATATACATAAATATATTATAATAATATGAAATATATATTCACATTGGTAATGAGCATTCAATTTTCATCATGACAAAAAGACAAATAGGTCATAAAATTAGGATTTAATGAAACCAAAAACTTATTAATTGATAATTTTAGTTCCATTTTCGGTTTCTACAAAAATTAAATTTGGGTTCCGGTTACGGTTTCGGCACTAAGATTTTCAAGGGTTCCAATTCCAAAACCGGTTCTTTTCGGTACGATTCCGACCCCTGGTTCTCAAACTGAGTCTGCTGGGCGACTCGTTTTTGTATATACTTTTCGATACCCTGATGGAAATCGATCGCCATAGGTCCACTTTTCATTCACCCGACTATAGTTCTGAAAACAATTTTTACATATTGTTTGTGAAATAATTTTTTAAAATTTTTTAAATACATTTTTTGTGTCATTATATGTCGTGTGTGGGTAAATATTACTCACTACAATTTTAAGAAATATTTAAAAATATTTTAGTTTATGAAAATCAATAATTTAAAATTATCAATAATCAAAAAATTATTATACAAACCATCTTCTAGATATATGTAAAACCTTTATGTATTGTATTATATAAGTTTATTTTTAGTGTGGTCAATAGATCCCCATGTGACTGCTTAAGGGGTAAGAGAGATGTAGTTGTAGATATAGATCGAAAGGATATTTATATATTTTTTAAATAAATATTAATATTTTGCAATAATAAAAATGGAACTGACATGGAACCATTAAATTATCAGTCCTAAGACCCAAATCTATTTTCATAGATTGTTTAAACCATAATAAAACCAAAAAGTGGATTTAATTTTAGTGTATGAATCTTATGAGCTATAGTGAACAATTATTTTTAATTATGTAAAAATGATGGTTTGTGTACATTGATAATTTCCTTAGAATCAATTTTGAATAATTGACTAGTATGTAGTATGTAATATGTATAGTGTAATTTATACTAACCAAATTTACTTAACTTAATATTTAACCTTGCAGATTGCATTGCACGATAGATCGAAATACGAACCTAAAATCTATGTATTTCGCATGTCATGTATTGTGGATATATAAATAACATAATATAATAACATTATAATATTATTAAGGTCGTTTCGGATGAATTTATAAAATGTTTCCAATATTGTATTGTCGTATATTTCACAAAATAATAAATTATCCGCACGGTCCTTGACCAGCCTTTTTGGGGACAACGACATTTGTCGGTATTTTCATTTTGTTTATGAATATATTCTCAAGCAATAATAATCGATAATAATTGATAATAATAATAATAATAACATTATTATTATTATTATTATTACTATATCATACGCACCCATAGCTCACATCGTGTTCATCGCGAGACTGTCCGTGACTGACCTCGCCACCTTAGCTTTCACCAAGTCAACGGTCGTGGACAAATATTGATGAACTATAGGGATACTTACCTATATAATATAATATTTGTAAAACAATTATAATATCCCGTACGTGCATTTCATATAAGTACATATAATATAGTGAGAGCCATTACAACGGTGGCGACGAAAAAGCTGTGGAATTTGACACGATTATTTTACCGTATAGATGATTTATTAATCGGATACCTATACAACTTTATGTTTTTATCTGAAATGTAATCAGTGTTAAATTAATATTAGCTATCGGTTGTGACTCGAACAATACTTGTTTTAGATTCTGAGCTGAGCGATAGGAACGTGTATATAATGGTTATACAATTAATTTGATTTGATTTTTTTTTCTCTCGTAAACAAATTTTTGACCATCAAACTTGGTACAATCTTATTATATTTTACATTTTCCGAAAGAAAATATCATTTAACTGTTACCTACATTAAAAAGATCATTTTTCGATTTTTCCAGTAGGTTTTTTAACGCAGAAGAAAAAATTACGGAACACTCGTTTGTGTTTAAAATTTAAAATGGTAATTTCCACGTAATTTCGAAAATAATTAATGCAGTACACGAGAAACAGAACGGCTTAATAAGAACAATTTCATAACTTTTCAGATAAGCATAAAACTTAATTAAATGTCTATATAAATACTTCTTTGCAGTTCAATTACTTCTTCATTTTTTTTTTATCTACAAGCTGTATAATGAAAAATTCCGTATTTAATTAAACAGTAGGTATGTAGTAGGTACAATATGTATTATATACGTAGGTACAGTATTAATTTAAATATATGTATACATTATGTACATAAATTATATAAAGAACTATATTAGTAATAATTATGATAGTCGGGACTTGGATAATTTCGCTCTAAAGAAATTTGTTTTTATAATAATGTTTTTTGACACGAACTCGATGTAAAATATACCTATTCATTACTAAGTCATTTAAGTGTGTGTCCATTTTTTAATACTGCATAGAAATTTTATCTGGACTTGGTTTATAATGTTGTTATCTATAATAACCCCAAAAATATTGTAAACATTTTATAGTATAAGAGCCTAACAGACTCGTGGCAAAAAAATGACATATGTAAACATCATAACCTGATTTTTGAAAAAAAATTAACTTGGATCATTTTGAATGTCAAGTATAAAATTTATGATTACTTGAAATTTTCACAGAGTATGTACATATATTTTGGTAATATAATATGTATTTATATAATCGAATTTAAAAAAATTAAATAATAGTAATAGTTGTGTATATTACACTGAGTTCTGACTCCAGAATAGCTTTAATAAAATAAATTATTTATCATTGCTCTTAAATTCAACACAACCCTCAAAGCTATATGCTGTCCCAAAAGAAAAGTACATCTAGTTTCTGTCCTTTATAATATTATTATTATTGTATTATTATTTTTTTTTATTACTATTAAAATTTGATTACAATTTATTTTTCAATGCAAATATTTCCAATTCCAAGACTATTTTATTATAATATTATTGTGAGTATATTTAAATTTTAACGAGGAGCGTAACGAACAAATTTTCCTGAACAACAGTATAATATATGTATTATAATAATATAATCAACGTACAAAGTATTAATATATTATTTAAAAAAAAAAAAAAAAAAACAGTTATACAGTTTTGTAGTAGAACATTAATTGACCGTAAGTTATTTTGGCAGGTTATTTATTTTTGCTACACGTATGAAAAAAGAATAAATAATAATTATTATAATACGTTAATTTTTGAACGAGTTATCATCTCGAAACCAGTTTATGATTCGTGACGCAATGTTTGGCAAATTAGTCTGCTCGCGTATCGCAATGCAGTTTTAATAACATGAAATATATAAACGAAGAATACATTATTATTATTAGAATATATTATATTGTGGTTTAAATCTCATGTACATAAATTATTTATGGACTTAAAATAAATGCAAAAATAAAATAATAGGTACTACATTATTTATCTACTATCCATACGCAGTCAAATTTATATTTTTAATTATTTAATTAATTTCCACAAGCAGATTAAATGTTATGGAGTCTACTAAAAATATTAATTTATTATGAATCGTTATGTAAATGTATATTAATATATTCATATGTTCGCAGTAAACACAAATATATTTTATTATAAAACTATATGTAATAATATTTAAAATTTACTCTTTTAAAAATAACCGTTTAAGTTCCTTTAAATCATTTTTGAAGTTTTTGTATATTATAACCCACACTTTAAACACAATTTCACGATTCACTCAAAAGTCAAAATCCCCAAAATTAATTTTCGCCATAGTTACGGTATTGGGATGACAAGCACTTCATGTGCACCTAAGAAATAATTTAAAAGTTGTCCTTGGATTGGAGTATAAGTGGTATTTTACGATTTATCGAGTTTTAACTATACCTATATATTTTTTATAGTATAAATATATGATTTTCTACAAACTAATTTTGAAAAATGGCATTTTTAAACAAATTGACTTTAAATAAATTTTAGAAGATATTTTAATTTAATTTTTCTTTTAATAGGTACATAAAAATATATGAACACCGAACATAGACCAGTATGGGGCTGTTAATATTAAATTTTTAATATATTACCCTATTAAAATTTCTTTATTATACTCTTGTGGCAGTTTTGAAACAAAACAAAATAGTTTGGTATTTTTTGAAATAATACTTTTAGAATATGTTTGATAAATTATTCTATTATATAATTATTAACTCATAAAATTGTAAATGTATTAATACAGATATAATAATGGGAGTTTATTCCATCATTCATGATGATTTGGTCTTCAGACAGATCATTGCATTCGAAAAACGATTCTAGACTAAGTTCAAATTAATACAATTGTCTGAGCACATATATATATATATATATAATTAAAGAATTTGCTAGTATCATAAAAAGATTTAAAAACATTTTATTATATACAATTTATAAATTTGTATTTTAAAAATTATATATTATTATTTATTAGCTTTAGTATGCGACAGTAAAATATACGTAGGTACATATTTTGCAAATATTTCAACTATTTTAACTTTTAAGTCTCAGTCTCAGTCTATATTATTTTCAGACAAACGATATTATCAATAGTGTTTTTCATGTTTTTATCAGTTTCTTATCATTTTAGGTTAAATTAATAAATATAAAATGTATACAGGCATTTTTTTGACAGTTTACAAATAATTATAATTGGTGATACTTTGGAGTTAAGATATTACTTATTTACGTTAATATGCGATACAAAATCTTTATTATAACAGCACTGTATTTTTATTTAAGATTTAATAATATTAAATAACCAAACAAATATCTACGTTAATTAAGTATTAGAATAATTACTCATTTATAATGAAGTGAAACATAATAGTTTCAATTATATTTTAAATATACAAACAAATTTTAAAGATAATGATATATTTTACCAATACATATTAGACAATGATACATAATTTTATAACAGCTGTTTTAATATATCTATGTTACTAATCATCACTTAATAGTTTATTTCTTATTACCTATTAGTAAATTCTGTGTTTATATTTATTAATTTTCATATTTTTGTATTACTTTTTTATTTTTTTACTATGCATTTATAACAAATTTGTAACCTGATGATGACTTACGGTCGAAACTAATTGTTACTTATTGTTGGAACATATTTTCTGTTATATATACAGTAGAACACCTATCCTCCACCTTCGGCTGGTCCGCCACTCCGGTTGATCCAACCATAGTATTATCGATATGAATACATTAAAAATACCTTTGGATTTTCCAATTTATAGTAGATATATAGAATTAATTGCCAGTTTGAAGGAATATTGCAGCCAAGTCTGAAATTTGATAAACAAAAATCTATAACAGACTTTTCTTCCAAGTAATTTTTTACTACATATACATTTGTATAATTCTTACAATAAAATTTTTAGTATTACATATGTAAATAAAATTTTTCTGTATATTCTGATAATCCGACTTTTTTTCCGTTCCGACCATACCCCCATGCAGTCCCAAAGGTGAGACGGATTAGAAAGGTTCTACTGTATTTATTAATTGTATAATATACATTTATTTTTATATATAATATGTAGTACGTATATATGAGGATTGAAACAATATATTAACTAATTTACGTTCGTTCATTTATTTAGAACTTTTAGGTTTGTAGTTTGCTCTAGTAGGTACATAGGAGGTCTATTTATTTCAATGTAATTAAATTTAACAATTGTAGTTAATTATTTTCATATATTTTGATAAATTAGGCAAATAGATAGTTAATTTAATTTGGTATTTATAGTGAAGAACTCTTTTTGTCCTGTCCACATTTGATTTAGTACATTATTTAGAGACTGTAGCATACAAACCTAAAGTCAGGTCTGCAGGACCCTTATAATGGTCAGGAAGTATTAAAAAGTATTTAAAATATATTTTAAAAGTATTTATAACAAATATGTTGATATATGAAATTTCCAAAATGCGGCCTTTAGATCCGAAAGACTAAAGGTACCTAATCATTTCTCAAAAAAAAAAAAAACGGATATTTATATTGAAAATAATTTTATAACCAGTCGTTAATTAATTTTTATTTTTTTTTTATCTGTGTGAAAGATGTGTATGCCAATATATAAACCCGATTGTATAATATTTTGAGATTATTCGATAAATATTTTCCAACTTCTATATATAATTCCAAGGCGAGTAACTTGTTTCTATAATCTTATAATGGTTATATATTGTATATATTTGGAACATGCATAAAACGCAATCGATATTCAGGTAATAAATAGGTAGCCCAATCGAGGTTTATCGTGCATCTCCAAAACGTAGGTGATCGTAAATATCCGCGAAAGGACCGTAAATTAAATTAAATTTTTTCATACGTAAACGATCTATACCGGTTTTTATTTTTATTTTTATTCATAAATATCAAAGCGATGATCACTATTATGCAACTTTATCAGTTAGCCATTCACTTATTTAACTGTCAAAATATCTAACCCGAAAATATTTGAGGACAATCGAAATATATAGATCGTTAGAGAGACGGAAATATATATTATTATATTTATTTAAGACGTTTATCTTGTGGTATTAATAACTTGAATGGTATGTGAAGGATGTTAAAGATCTGAGTACGATAACATATGGTGTTAAACAGAGGTAACAAAACATTTAATTAGATAAACTATTAAGATAAAAGTAATTGATAAACATCACGGACCAAGATAGTATGGACTTGTATCGAAAGACTTAAATATATAATTCGCACTGGGCTGACATATACTACATAATAGTGTCTGAACGGTGGCAGTCGGCTGAGTGTGAATTGGAACATAAAAAAATCATTAAATAATAACACTGGTCTACAAAAAATCAACTTTTTTCGAGCCCTGATATCATTCCTGCTGATTCTTATGAAAAAACTTCCTGAATTTTCCGAATATGACACCCGTTTTCCCTTATCACCCACCGTTTTCGGGTTAGGCTCCTCCCACCTATTTATACCCTATTACGCTACGTTACTTTTCCGTTACATTTCTTCTGAAGGGCTAGAGAAGTGCAAAGTTCTAAAACATGAACATTTGTAGAAGAGAGGTAAAATTTTCTGGGCATTTTCCCCTTTAAATTGTAAACAAATCATTAAAAATGACCGAATTCTCAGTTTTTTTGAAAACTTTTCATTTATTTTCTACATATTTCAGCTCTAGCCCCCACCATACTTCCCTAAACACTCCAAAAATAAATAGCAACAATTTTCAACAATAGCTTGCTGTACTACTTGTTATAGTAGCTTGACCAAATGACTCAAAGGTACCCATAAATCAATGCTATAAATAAATTAATTTTTTTGGCGTGTACCTTGCTGTCATCTCACAGATTGTTACCTTTGTATGCCTTCTACCGTCCGGTTAACTATCAAAAGTAAGCATACAATTCAGTATCTTAATATTCCTTCAGCTCTAATATCAATGCCTTACTACAAATCTTTGCCAATCCCAGTGCCTCCAAAATCCTACTCTAGAGCCAGAAACTGAACACAGCTTGAACCATCAAATGATACGTTCACTGATGATGAAGAGTGTTCTGCTGATTCAGCTCATCGAGAATCTCACCTTGTAATCAGAATTAAATGATCTCTCAGGGATTTGGAGTTACCTAAAGGGCATAGTTTTGTTAATGCTGTGAACTGCAGCAGCGATTGCACGTAGCTACTGCAACGCAGTACAACTCATTATATCGAATGGGATTGGTTTCGTTCATTCATCAACTTAACTTACTAGTAGTCTACAGTCGACTGCACTGAACGTGCTTAGTTTTTGTCGTGCTTTGTCATTTATTATCATGCTTTGTGTATTTATATATTTACTTTAATGTTACAGCAAGTTTTTCCTACGTTGTTATAGAAAACTGAACTGTTTTGTCGATCTAAATTTTAAATTTTCATTAAATTTTAATAGTTTTAAATTTTCATTTTTTCATGTATTAGATGCTTAATAATGCCCCTTCATTACGCCTGGTTGTAAACATATCATCGACTTGTTTTTTTTTTATTCTATCAATAATCGTATAATTTCTTCATCAAGTTTTAAAAGTAGTCATTCAAATCATTAACGGTAATTGTAAGGGAATCCATGTTAAAAGCAACAAAAAAAAAAAAAACGCCAACCCTACTCCAAGATTCAAAAAAAAAAAAATTATTATTTAGGTATATATTATTATTATTATATTGTAAACCCGTCAAATTTCGTTAGGTCGATTAAATAAATGATTCCATTAAATTATTGTGAATTATAGTGAATGAAAAATTCATGTCTATTCAGCATTTATTATCGGTTCATTTTACAATAATTAATATAATAATTCGAAGTAATATTTATCGTAACATCGAAAACGGGTCTACGATAATGTGCCAGATTGTTATTTTTGGGAAATGAATCCGTCGGTGTGAGCTATTCTTATTTTCGTATATCGTAAAGGGTGTGATTATCATAGTTTAATTTCATGACATTTCGTGACGTAACTAAATTCAAACATGCAAATTCAGTAATGTTCTACTAATATATTTAGTTTGTATACGTTAACATTTGTGTAACAATAGTTAATATTAGGCAACAGTAGCCATCTGTTGACTGAATATTTACGAGATAAAAATTTGTCGAGAAATGACCGGAAACAGCGGTCCACCTACAGGAATGATTATCCTGATATTTTTTCTGAAATAATGTAGACTAGTACTAAAGACAACTGAAACATAAAATATAATACCCATACGGGTATACAGAGCAATCCCGCGGGTTGAGAAGGATAATATTCCCCATTTTGGAAAAAAATTCGATAAAATTAAGTCCTGTTATGGTAATTAGTTGGTAAATTTAAGGTTTGTGTGGTTCAATCAGAAAACTATGGTAAAAAACGTCTATGAACATTTTTTTCTGCTTATTTATATTTTAGGGGAAGTATTCAGGGGTAAATTAATGTCAGTCGGCATTTAGTCGGTAAACTTTAGGTTTGTGGGAAAATTACAGAAACAGTAGATGATTTTTTTTATTTTTTTCGGAACGACCCCAATCATGAAAATATGTATACGTATACTGAAAGACGATCGCGAGATCCCGAAATATAAGCACTTATCATCATACGATTAGGTATATGATAATAGGTACCTGAATTTCATTAACTGCAATAATACGTAGATATTTTAAAGTTCTGCGTTTCCTTGTTTCTGCCAATACTTTTCAATCGTAAAGATCTTATAATTATACATGATATTAAAACGATAATTTGTCTATACGCCAATCATTATTATAAGCATTAAAATGCAGTCGTCTATGGCGATGACGGTGTGAAAGATGGAAAAAAGCGTGATAAACGTATTTTCTGATAATATAATAATTCGAATTATCCTTAAATATAATATTAAGACTTATATTATTAATGAGAGTTTTTATTGACAAAATAATGATCTGTGCACGTACTACCCGTCTATAATATATTAAACATATTAGCCAATGTCCATTATACTCTTACAATATAATATAATATTTGTAATATGCAATTTAAAATATAAACGGTATAATATTAATAACGAACGTTAGTGACGGATATCATTATACTGTTATAGTATAGGTACTTACGAAACATATCCAATATTCCGTGGAGACGATGATGATGTACAAGGCCGCCGTGATTATATTATTCGCTCAAAAATATAATTAAACGGATGATAAATCGTTATCCGTTTGCGATGGAAACGAGTAAATTGAGTTACACCGAAAATTTTCATTTAAAAACCATATAGGTATATTATATTATACCAATAGGTATGTCGGGCCACGCAATAATATACCCCGACTATCATTGTCCGTCGTACGAACCTATTAAGATTTATCGTTTTTCCGATAAGCATACTTAAAATCTAAATTGTAAACTATTGATTTAAAAAAAAATAAAATAAAAAAATACATTTAAATGACACTGTTAATATTAATCACGTAAGTACTTAAAATGTTCATTTACACAATGCCTACAGCACACATCACTGAACATAATATTATATTATATTGGTTTTGTTTTGAATTATGTTTTTGAAAATTGCAAAACGCGCTAAATAATCACATTACGGCCGTCGGCCTGAGGGCTGTAAATGAAATTCCAAAGATGATGCATGAGATTACGTTACATTTAATTTAAGAGAGAAACGTTTATAGGAATTTATAAATACATCTTTGATTTTGCATTTTAGGTATTTACTATAATATTGTAATTATTTGTTCGTTTATCGGTAGGTATTAATGCGTACGAAGATACAAGTAACTATATATATATTATAGTATTATACCAAAAATGACTGCGGTAATCAGATACAAGACAAAGCTTTTATCATTAAAATTTAAGAACTTACGTTTTATGTGTTATTATTACACACAGGGAAAATTATTAGGTAAGTATCTACTTAGTTTATAAATTTTAATCGAACGCTTTATGGAACGACTTTTTAAAAAAAGCTGGGCCAGTTTTTTTTTTCAACTGCGGTGTAAGTTAGTTAAAGTTAAATAATAACTATGTTGTGTTAGAAGTTACTTTTAATTTTAGTATAGGAACATAGTCAATCAGTTATGTTGAGAATGCATTTTAATAAATAAAGCATAACTAATATTCTTCTTCTTCTTCTTCTTCTTCTCCTTCGCCTTCTCTCCCAACTATTTGGGGTAGGCCACCCTGGTCCTACACTTCCACTTAACTCTATCTCCCGCATCTTCTTCACATACTCCCACCTTCCTCATATCACTCGCCATTACATCCCCCCAACTCTTTTTCGGTCTTCCCCTCCCCCTTTTACCAACAACATGCATTTCCCTTACTAATCTTATTGTCTCAGTCTCTTCCCTCCTTAATACATGCCCGAGCCATCTTAATATAATCCCTCTCTTTTTGTCTACTATCGAAGCTACCCCTATACTATCTCTGATATACTCATTCCTTATTCTATCCTCTCTAGTAACTACACTCATCCACCTTAACATTCTCATCTCAGCTACACTCATTCTCTGTTCTATCTTTCTACCTACTGCCCAACATTCCGTTCCATACATCATTGCAGGTCTCACCACTGCCTTATAAAATTTACCTTT
>JAIPRL010003046.1:0-51264 GCA_025469235.1 Pemphigus obesinymphae | reverse complement strand
TAATTTAGTCTTTTAACTTGAAATTATTGTATAATAAGTATATAAGTCAAAAAATAACTTGTTTAAAGTACCATCTAGATGCAATTTTCTATCAGAATCTAAAAATTCGGCGAAATGGAACGAGGCAAAAAAAAAAACAAAATACGTCGTCGGCGATTCGGGAATGGACCGTAGAATTGAAACCTATACTCATAAATTGTAACATAATATTAGGACCACGCTTATACAGCGTTCGGCAACGCCGGGACATCGACTGCTCCGGAAGTTATCCAGGCAACCGAGCCCCGCTATCTTCACATAATATCTTTGTTTATTTACAAAGATTGATATAATAAAACTATGTAATATCGACATTCTACATCCAACTAAAGCGTAGTTTATTTACGACACGGTGCCCACTTATACCAGCACACTGTTTCACTGGCGCCCAACTAGTGGTTCGACCCACGACTACCTGGAGGACTACCCAGCCGGAGGGGTATTCAAAAAAAGTTTAAACGCCTCTACCGACAAGCTGGCAACATACACAACAGTGGCATCATCGTACATCAACCGGAGAAAATGCCGAGAAAAAGAATACTGTCAACATTAGGCACATAGGCGCACATAGGGGGGGGGTGCTTAGCACCCCCAGGGTTCAAATTAGTACTCCCAGTTTCCCTGAGTAATTTATTTCAGTATTTCACCAATCATTTGTAAATTGTTGGAGTTTACTGGTTTGGATAAAATGTTTTTTTTTTCCATTACGATAAAAACAGTTTTGTGTAAGTGCACGTTTCAGTTTTCGTAATTCGTATATAAACATTAAACAGCAATCACACTGAAAATCATATTATCTTAATTTATGTTCTTATTTTAAACTGTTGGCTAGGTACGAAATTATGTTCAATTTATAACTGATATTTTTACTTGTAAAATTTCATTGAAACTAAATAATATTTTTGACTTTATACTAGATATTAATTTTCTTATATAGGTAAGTGTAATTAATTAAATAAGTTCTGTTTTATTATATTTGTATAAAAATTTAAAATTGTTGTAATGTGGTTTGTTGTAGTACCGTAGGTGGGTGTGGGGGAGGGGAGCAAGAGCCTACATGGACCATAAATTATTCTAGCACCCCCTAAATTCACACCCAATGTGGGCCTATGATTAGGCACCATTAACAACTCCCCTCATGAATATTTCTATATTGGAAGACCAAATGAAAAATTGGAGCAGGTCATGAAGGAAATAAGACAACAAAACGGAAAATTAGCAACTACATTAGAGAAAACTAGAAATGTATATAGCGAGGTGAAAATTTCAACGGCAAAAATCACTGGAGGAGAAAGTTGATCAAATCGAAAAGTCACACATAGAGAAATACAAAGAGCTGAGACTCTGTGCATCTGATTTATCTTTTAAATATGAATCTGATCTGAATACTTTTGATTTTAGCTCCGAAATAAAAGATTTCAAATATCAAGCACTTTCTCTTTTACCCGATTTGAGAAAGGCAACACCTTTAGAATTACTTCAATTAATTCACACATATAATTTACGCGCTGAATATCCAAATGTAGAAATAGCTTTACGTATATTTTTGACATTCCCAATAACTGTGGCGACGTGTGAAAGATCGTTTAGTAAATTGAAGTTAATAAAAAACTATTTAAGATCGTCAATGGAACAAGAACGTATATCTGATTTAGCAATAATATCTATAGAACATTCATTGGTAAATACATTAGATACAAACGAACTTATAGACAAATTCGCTGGACAAAAAGCCAGAAAAATTATAATTTAATTTAAAACATTTTGTGTACTTATTTATTTAGTTATATTACTTTTGTTAATAATTTATGTTTAATTTTTAAATACAGTATTATTTGGTATTATTTAATTTGCTGTATTATTACTTTTGATTATTTTCAACAAACATTTATTTACTTAACTTTCCAATTTGAATATATTGGGGGGGGGGGTTCTAAAATGAAATTAATTTAAGGTACAAATCACATAACTAGTTATAGTCCACAATTATTTATAAATAGGAAACAGAGATATTGATTGAAGAAATCAGTTCAGCGTATTTAAAGTTACTATATAGGATACAATACAAATGTAATACATTATTAAATAAAACTAATAGGTACTTTATTAGTTCTGTGTTGAAACAAAAAGGGCGCAATTTTAAGTTTTGCCCCGGGCGCAATATTCAGTTGCTATGGCCCTGTGTATAGGTAGTAAAGATCTGCACAAGCCAAAAAAATGGGTCCGGTCTGACCAGAGGGAAATTTTGATTCAACGTGACCCAAATGAGTCCAATCCAAACACCCGAAAATTGGCCCTATTCGACCTGGAACAAGAAAATACTATATAGTATCTATTCGACCCAAAAATCAATAAATTATTTCTAGTTCAAATATATATTTACAAATTTCATATAAAAACGTTGAAATATAATGAATAAAATATTTACATTAAAATCATCCACATAAAATACGATTTTAAAACCGTATTACAACATTACGATTACGTTACGTCACAAAATTCAACTGTGAAAATATAGATATGGTTATGGTTTATTTAAGTGATAAATAATAATATAATAATGTGAATAATAAGATCCTACATCTAATGATAATTGATAACAAATTATAATCGACCTGACCCGATAATTATTGAAACCCGACTAACCCGACTCGAACAAAATCTAACTGGCCGACTGATTCGATAATTTATAAAAACTAACACGATCCGACCGGACTTCATAATAATTTATAAAATCGCTCGACTTGCGTAAGACTCTAATAGATATTTAAATAATTTTTTGTACACATACCTATATAGTTTATTTAATCTACGTTGTATTATTATAACTGTTAGGCTGTCATAAAAAAATTAGTTTTAAAATTTTAAAATGCTACATTACTTATATTCGAAAATATACAGTAATATTTATTCAGTAATGTCGAGAGGAATGTTTTTAAATGTTTATATAAAATGTAAATGTACGCTATACCGAACATCTACTATATCTATATTTCATATGGGTAGGTACCTAATATAAATATAAAATATATACCTATAGGTAATATTAAAAATTATAATAAAACTTTTATATATAAGTAGTTATAAGTTATAACTGTATATAAGTAGCCAAACATAATGCGGTAATTACAACTACATAATAACCAAAATTACTACATAATTTAATTAAAACAATATTGTACTTTAAAAAGTTACTTTTTGTATCTCGTTGGATAATTATTATAGGTAAAAATTTTTTTTAAAACTAATTAGAAATACTTTTGTTCTTTTATTTCAAGTTTCAACCAATTTAATTCATTTAAATAAATGTACGTTTTTGGCACGTGTATAATAAAATACTTTTATTCGCTAACTGAAGGGATGTGGCAATAGTTATTTTTTTCAAAAGCTATGCATCAGCGGTACACCGAAAAAAACCAAAAAAATAAAATAAAATAAATTAATTAATTAAGAAAACACCATATGTCTCTGTATAGCATCCGAATTCGTTTGGGATGAATCAGAGATTTTTATAGAGCAGTCCTGTATCGATTAGATATAGGTATATGTTTTCATTTATGAAAAAAAAAAAAAAAAAATGCGTGTAACTAATACTAAATGAACGTAAACATGTTCACGGGTTGTAATTATTGTAAAAATGAATGTAGGAGTATATTCGTGATTATAGTAAAAATGTAGTGTTTATTGCTATAGTCGTGTTTTTTTTTTATGTCGCGTACTAAATTTTTATTCTGGCAGTTTTCCGATTCAAACGTCTCTTCTATTGACACGGGACGTGATTTATCGAAACATTTTTTCAACAGTAAAATTAAAAGGTCAACATACTCGCATGCTCATTTTTTACGTGCACAAAAACCACGTGTTTATATAGGTACCAACGATGTTTCCACAATACATGGTACCTACTCGTCTCATTGTTGTCTGTATACATTGCAGTTGCCATAATGAACACGGATCGCGTTTAGAAAAAAAAAAAAATAAATAAAAATACACATAATATTGTAAACTTGTTTGTGTCCGCTGCACGCTGTATACATATTGCAAATATAGGCACTATACGCGACATTGCGTATAACATAATATTATAAACGGGCCCGGTGCAGTTTCCACCGGGAAATTTTTATTTTTATTTTTATTTTTGTAAATTCGTATTTTTCCGTCGGCACCGCACGAATCGCCCGAGATTATTATTGTACGTGTATAGTATAATAGGCACTATACGACCGAAACGCGCAGAATCTGAGGAGGTGCTTTATATACCTGTATCAATATAATAGAAAAGCCAATAAAATATTTTACGGCCGCCGCCGCCGCCGCCGCCGTGATAGCATATTATCGAGACTTATCGGGGGGAGAGGTCGTCGAACAGCGCGCGCGCAATTATATTTTTTGAAGTGTCCCGGACATGCATTTGTCGGACGGACACGGCAGCACGTTGTTTTGATAAGCACGCAAGGAGAGAGGTATGCCAGCTGCGTCCGCAGATCGCCGTAGAGATGCTGCTATATTTGGCCGAAGTCCAAGGTTTCTCGCGCCGCCGGCGTCTTTGGCCGGTGTCCAGCCAGCGTCGAGACGCCTCCGTTGTTAAGGACGTATATACCGAATACCACCTATTCCGTCTCTATCCATGTCAAGGGATTTTCGTTTCATCTCGTCCATTATAATATGTTAACATTAAGAGTCCACCGTGATATTATTTCGACCTAAATGTGATGGTTTGCTTTTGTTTTTGATTTTTTGATTTTTTTTTTTTTTTTTTTTTTAATCTTATACGTATAGTTTTTCTCTGTTCGATATAATATATATATATATATATCGGCTACCCCCACACAATTAAAACATACGATTATTTTTTTATATACGTATAATAATATGCGTATATTATACGCTATGCACGATTCAGGGCTTCGCTTTCGGAAATGAAATTTTTTTCGGAAAAAAAAAAAATGTATTTTTATATAATAACAACGAATAAAAATAATTCGTATTAATTTAGTCTTTACATCATATAATATTAATCGTTAATTTCAGTTTAAATCTTAACTCTTTGAAGGGGGGTGGTTATAGTTTACTGACCACATTTTAAATTACCGTTGGGAGGTGGTGGTTATAGTGACAGTAACTACCGTTTTAAATATTTGTTTAATTTACTGGGTCACATTCCCATAATACAAAACTTTAAGATATATAGATACTTACTTATAAGGACAAGATAAAGTTTCTGAAAATGAACGACCACAATTCATTTTCAAACTTTTAACATTTACGAGTACGTATCACGTGCTTGTTCACTGATAACTTTTCCGTTATTGTAATCATAACAATAATTATTAAAAAGTCCTCGCAAAGTACACATGTCTATGATAGCAGTTAATAAGCAGTGTTACCATATTTGTTACAAAAAATACATACAAATTTATGTGTCACTTCATTTTTTAAATTGCTTTAATAATTCGGATTTCGGTTTAACCTGAATATTCATTCGGCTTTTCGGTTAATTCGGGTGTTGTCCATTTTTCATTGTTTGGATTATTCGGTTTCGGATTATGTGATTTATTAGGGTTAATCTGGGTTTCGGGTTTCGAGTTAATTCAGGTGAAAAACCCTGGTATAATTTATTAAAATATGATCAAATTTTATTAGGTACATACCAGAGATTATATTATTGTACGTAGATATAGTCCCGTTGTATATACATTATACGCATATATACTATAAGGGTTTATTTTACAAAATTATTACTTAATTCGATACAAATACCTAATAATATCATTATATATTATTATAAAATATTTTAATAATACCTCTACATTGTTTTTATACTTATAATGTATCTAACATATGTACCCATCTATATTGTCTACTTTTTAACATTTGGTTAACACTTAATAGATAGTTTATAATTAATTTATAGTAAACAATACAATACAACTTGGAAACTGTAAGGTTACAAATTCTATTAAGATAGTTATAAATGTACGATAAGCTACAAGTTGTTTTGGACGATTTCATCGACTTGGGGGTGGCTGACCCCCATTTTAAAATGCTCATATCTAGGAAACAGTGAGGTTACATATTATAAAAAGCTGGTTACAAATAATTACAAATTAAAAGAATATAATATAACTTGTTTGAAGCGATTTGGGCAATATCATGACAAAATAGATAGGTATGTCAGCAACATTGTGATACGCACATCTCTGTGAAGTATCCCTACTTTTTACCGTGTATTAAGTTCTCCGTCTCTCATTGTTTACAATAGGAATTCTATCGAGCATGCATTTCCAAGCTGTCACCGCAAAATTGAATGAAAAACGGAGAACCTAATATATGGGAAAAAGTGGGAATGCGCATATCGGACTAAAATTCGTATTGTTGCCGACATACCTACCTATTTATTTTGTCATGGGCAATATAATGTTTTTATAAGGCTGCGTGAAGTTGGCCCCATATTAAGACACTCGCTATAACTTAGAAAGTGTGAGGTTAAAAATTCTAAAAATTTGTTACAAATAGTTACAGATTAAAATAATGAGGTCACAAAAAAAATTGGAGCTTTTACGTTTGGGTGGGAGGCCAACTTCACACACATCAATATAATATATGTAAAATATATAACAACATATAGATATATGAAAACTTGTGTATCTACTACCACCTACATTATACTTCAAATAATTTGTCTTTCAAATACTATCGATATAAATAGTTCTATAAATTAGATATTTTTACTGTAATCACTAATCACTCATAAAGATAACTTGATTAGGTTTTTTTAAAAGATAGTCAGGTGGTACCTACCCAAATTTTTCCACGTTTTTTTTTTGCATAAGACTATACTGACCAAGTAAAGTAAGAGTATATAGGATGCAATTTCGTCGGAAACTCGAGGCTGTTTTTTTGTGTACCTAATACAATTCGTAAAGCTCCTCCTTGTACATATGTACATACCTAGATATAAAATATGAAAATTAAATAGGTATCTATAAAATGATAGATGACTGTTACGACCATTAAAATACCACAAGTAAAAATAAAAGGGGATGATTTTTTTTCATATGCGATATGTATAATATCTATGAAGTATACGAGGTGTATAACGAATCGAGTTACATAAAAGAAACTGAGATGCTTGAGGGTGTTACTGACGAAATGACAGTGACCTACTCTAAAAACTTTCCGGAAGTCTGGGACTGAGCGCCTATCTAATAACGGAGATTTTAGTATATTTTAAATTTGAGTTGTTCATAATTTTATAAGAAATGTTTTAAAATTTCGGAGATTTATGAAAATTGTATTTTATTACGCAATTAAACAAATTAAAATAATCACTATATAATAAATATTATATTGCGTATATAGCATCTCCACAGTGGCGTAAATTGAAAATCACGAATGGTATCTAATCTTTAGTTACAGCTTTAAAACACAAATTTAGGTTTCGATAAATACCTAGTTCCTGCTTATTATTTTTCGACCCAAAAAATGTCTATAATATTATGTTCGATAAAACATTCTATATACCTAATTCTAATTATCAAGTCATAAAATATAAAAGTAAATATTAAACTATTTCAATTAAATGTATTATTATTTTATACAATAAGGTATATTTACATCAATGGGTTTTTTGATTGTATATGTAGGTAGTTATACGGATATTTTATTATTTAACGATGTATATTGACTAAAAATTATATTTAATGATAGTACTGAAGAGAGAATGAGGATTCTGCAATGTACCTATATACACTGAACATTAGGTACCTATATAGTCAATGTTTTCATTGTAATTGTTTAAGTCCTTTCAATTCTTTCTAAATTACGTCATTGGACTCTTACGTATAAACGCGTTTATACTTTATAATATTTGTACATAATAATAATTATTAATTGTTATAAAAATGGTTTTCATTAATTGTGTACAATAGTACGATACCTATTTCTAGATTCTGACCTAGGTACATCTATTGTTTTCGAAAACTATCAATAATTACCTATATGGCTTATTTTAAAAAAAAAAAAAAAAAAAAAACATAACATAACTGAAATATTTTAATTATGTACCTATTTAAAAATAAAACATTTCAAATGGTTTAAAATTATTGTATCAGAGTTGTTTTTTAGACGAGTTCCTCAACATTCAAGTTTTCCAAACATCTAATTTCTGTTCCCTTCAAAGTCAATTTAGTATTAATAAGAAACTCATAATTAATACATAATATATAACGTATATAGATATGATTATAAAATTGCATAATATATAAGTACAATATATTTAGTACAATAATTAATATAATAACAATAATAATATACTATATTTATGTATATTATAATTTTGAACCATACAAGTGAAATTGATATTGATTCTCCAAAGAGTTCATTTTTTGATATAAAATATTTTAAAGTTTAGTAAGTACATGTGTTATTATATCATATAGCCTATGTCCTGTTTGATAAACTGCGTCAACTTACAAAATATCATATTATAATATGCAGTGGTTTAAACAGGGAGGCCTCGTATAGGAGGACAGAGCTACTCTTCATTTTTTCACATGTAACTTTTTACCCCCTCATTTTGTTCATCAAGGAATGCGGGGAACGCAACATCCCACTTAATTTTTATTTAGAATTTATTAAATATCTACGTTTGGGACATTAACATTGGGAAAATAATACAATAACGAAAATGAATGTTTTTTGTTTTATCGCATACAATTAAATACAAATCATGGCATACAATTTTGAATATCAGAAATGATACGAATAAACATAAATCAGTTTGAAATCAATACTATATAGATAAATTTCCGTTATCTACTTCCACCAGTCATCACTATAGGTACTTAGGTAGATTGGGTAGATGCAGTATGCTATAAATATCAACTGTTTAGGAATTCCGTTGTCGTGTGGTCTATTTCGTCTGCATTTTCGTTAAGTAGAAGTAGTTGAGTAATGAGTAGGAATATAAGCTTTCTAATAGGTACGTAATTAATTGTAGTGAGTGCTTTAAAAAGATAAATTTTCGATTTTCTCAGTAGTTTTCTCAGCACAATGGAAAACCATAACCGAAAATTACCAAAATATCTTATGAACCAGAAAATAATATCAGAGAATTGAAATTTATACGTGATAAAATTATCAAAAATTTTGTATCAATTTTTGGTAATTTAAAATAATAATTTTTAAATTTCATATTTGCATGTGTATTATACATTCTCGAATAGAAATTTTCGGGTAAATAACTTTCCGATAGAAAACTAATTCAAGTACTAATATTTTAAGAGGTTAATTTTAAAATTACCCAGTAGTTTTCTAAGTGTGCATTAGAACTACAAGAGAAAATGACCGAAAATTGTGATAATTAATCAGAAAATAATAATGTTAGACTTGAAATGTATACATAAATTATTTTGTGTGGAACTATAATAATAAATTGATGTCATAACATTTTAAAAACTTTTTAATAATTTATATAAAAGTTTTATCCTTTTTTTCGTGTACCTAGCACTAGAGTAAGAATTTTTGAGTAAAGAGTAAGGATAAACAGGAAACTTGCCTTGTTGGTACTTCAAAAAGGTCAATTTTAAATGTTATCAGTAATTCATTTGAGATTGATTCCCGCCCAGTATAATGGCATGGCAAAGTCATTTTTTAAAGAGGAAGGCAACGATGTTCTTTAACCGAATGGCTACATAGCTGATGTTCTTATAAATATTTCTTACGTGTATATTCTCCTCTGCAGTATGTAAATTCGCCAACAACAATAATCACAGGTCACACTTCCTTTCATATTCCCTGGAAAGCTGATTTTTTAACAAACAAGTTCAGAGTCCGTCCTCATTTTTTTTTCAATTCAACCACCGATATATATTCTTGACAAAAGAATTTCAAGAGCAACATGGGCTAAATAGTTTCAATGCATCAATACACGTCTTACATACAAGGGCACGCGAGTTTATATCGATTGCATAAAAAAATTAAATCTTAATTTAAAAGTAATCACATTAAAATTTGTATATTTATTTTTATAGTTAAACAATATATATATAGGTAGACGGTAAAATCAAATTTTTTCATTATATTTAAATTTAGAAATAAACGTGTAAAAAATACATAATATATATAAATATTATATATTATATAATGTCTATAGGAGGTACTTCCAAATTATCAAGTTTAATTTATTATTGTAAGTATTCTGTATAGTCTATAATAATTGTATACAAATTAATATATTATAAAGAAAATCTATTACCGAAACTATTATAATATGTTATAATTTTTTTTTATATGTACTACCGGTTTAAGCATAATCATGTATTTGTATATGATCTCTTTATAAATATACTAGCCAGAATACCCGGCTTTGCCCGGTATTTTAATTTCTGCATTAATTTTTCACACTTTACGTTATTATATATACTAATTTATACGTTATGACAAACACTAAACAGTATCGTTATTATTACTAGTTACTATAATCAAGGCGTATTTCAAAATTACACTCAAAATCTGGAAATAAAAATATTTTTTTATCATAATATTATTATTTTTTTTTTAATTTAAACAGGTACGTTGTATAACCGTTTTCTATATAATTAAAAAAAAAAAAATTCCAAATTAATAAATTAAAATAATGTAATACCCTCACAAAAATAAAAATATATTATAACTGAGAACCACCGAAATTATGTTTAGTCGCTATATATAAAGTGCCGAACGCCGATAAAAAATACACAATGGATTTTCTAAAATTTTACGTTAATTTGTAAAATATGCGATCGTAGATAAATCATGAAAGTATCGTAGTCCAATACTTACATATATGTAAAACATTAAACAGCATTGCCAACAGGTCAGTAATTACAGTAATTAGATAACGCAACATGATGTGTCAGTAATATTATGCCATAAAAGTCTAAATTTCTTTAAATATTTGTAAAAATATTAATATCACTTGTTTTTTTCATTATTTGTTATATTAGTTATTTATTATTTATTAATAATTAATAATGCATATAGTTAGTAGTAAATATACATATAGTATACAATACGTCGACCATGGGGAATTTACGATATCCACCTCATGAAATGCTTAATTAAATGATATCGATTAAATTACCTATCAAACGTCGCGTTGTAATGTTGGATTAGAATTTAGATTATAATATTATAATTAATCTAGAAATAACCTATATATAAAATATAGATAAAATATAACATGAATAATATTGTACTATACGTCTGTACCTCTGGTTGGCAAAAATTTAAAACGTGTCTTAAATCTAGAAATAAAGCTTTTTATTGTTTAAAATGTAACAACCACAAGATCTATACGTAAATAAAGGAATAACATCGTATACATTTAAATTATTATATTATATTTTTAAAATATAAATGCCTTGGTGGCAATTTTGTAATGTACAATAAATATATTATTATAAATAATGATATAATTTATAAACAATTATCATTCATCAAGATAGATATTATTATATAAACTATATATATATAATACTATATACTAAACTATATAATATTGTCCCTATATATGATCTTCTGATTTGACTATTAGAATTTTAAAGGGACATTTTATCATTCTATTTCAATGAGGTATTTACTCTAGTATTGCGTTCATGATATTAGGTACCTATGTACCTAAAACGAAATTAGTTTATTAAATTTAATGTCCTGCCATTCAGCATAAATGAAATGTATATAAAGTATAGCGTATATAGGCATTGGTAGAATTTGGTACAAACATAATATATTACATTCGAATAATGTATTTTATAATACTAAATGACTAAAATATGTAATTCGAGTTGTATGCAGATTAAAATTAGACATAACGCATTTTGACAGCCCGAATCCTGACCAATTGTCAAATGTAATGGTTTAAAGTTTAAAATGTTCTTATATAATATAAGTTATATTTACGATGATAAATTGGTTGAAATTAAAAATGCGTGTGAAATTATTGACAAGAATAGTTTGATGGAATGGCGAATTGCGCCAGATTTCGTTAACTTATAATATAGTGATGATGGTTGAATAATGTAATTATTATTGTTAAACGATAGGCAATGGGTTTTTAAACCGATCGATTGCATGATTTCGATGTAATTATTATTATTTTTTTTAAGAGCATTAATATAATATTATTTTAAATCGTCAGAATGTGTTATGCATATACGAAACCGGCAGACATTACTATTATGGTAGGTATACTTATCTGGGTTAAATGAAAACAAAATACTAATTAAATCATTGATATTCGTGTTCGCGCAATGAAAATAATAACGTCTTTTAAATTACACGTGCCTATAAATCAATTAGGTACGTTAAAATATAGATTTCGCGGCACACAAAGGCACAATCGTCATTATTGTTGGACGTATAACAATAATAATAATAATTAATATAGCAACCGGTTGTCAAAGGCGTACACGAGCGAATGCACCAAATACGTGGCATAAACATGTACGTAAACAAAAAACAAAAAAGTTTGAAAAATTAAAAAAATAAAATAAACGAAATATGTGTACAAAATGTATGTGTTTATTAATGAGACGGAACGCAAACGGTGGTAGGTATATATACCTTATAATAAGGGTGGGGAGAAAAGCAAAAAATGTGAAATATTGCGGGCGAAAACCCTTTTTTCTCTAGGAAATTTTTCTTCCGACAGAGGCATAATATAATCTCAGGCAGCTGTCTGTCCAGGTGTACGCAATTATCGGTACACGTACGGCACACGAGTGCCATTGACGTTTGGACGCGTGGCCACGGCTGCAGGGCGAGTAGCAGTGGCGTAAAGGGATACGCACACCACGATAACGTCTACACACGAGGGGTCACACGTATAATAATAATAATAATAATAATAATAATCATATATATATATATGCATACAAACATATAACGGGTGCCACAGCCGCAGCTGGGACACGTTAATGGAGCTTTGCCCTGTGCCGTAGTTGTCGTCGTCGTCTTAAAGACGCACGCGGTGGCAGAGAGAGAGAGAGCTGATAGAGAGGGGAAAAAGGGCAAAAGAAAAACAGTAATATTAATTGTCGCGCGGGCTTGTATATAATATATGCATCATACACGCGCGCATATAACACCTCCAAAGGCCTCTCTCTGTTTCTCTCGCTCTCACTCGTTCGTTTTCGATCGCTCTCTCCTCTCACTCGCTCGGCTGCCGTGCAGCCGGCCCATGTTGTACAGCACGTGCCACCCGACGCCGTTCCTCCCCCCCCCCCCGGTAGTCTTGAGACTATTTATAGATATCGTAGGGTAAACAATCGGTCGGCGTACACCACGTACGCTGTACGCTGCACGACGACAAAGACGTGACGCGTACGCCGTTCTATGCGATGGCGACGACGACTACGCACGCATATACGGGCACGGTGGACTTTGAACGCCGACTGTACGCTAGTCGCTAAGCGTCCAGAACTCATAATATAAGAAACGTGCGGCGTGCGCCAATATCTTGTACGCGTTACGAAATGCTTTCTACGCCCGAAGAATAAGGCTAGCGATCCGCCGCGTTTGGACCGTTTCCAATAACGACCTATCTCGCAAACACACCAATAATAATTAGCAATGCGTTTTTTTGTACTCGGGAAAAAACAATAATATTCTAACCATATTTCGTATACATAACGCTTTTCGCGTCGACTTCCGTCCGATTACCGATTGGGTACCGACGCAAGTACGCATCTCCAAATACGTCTTCCGAGACCGGTGTAAACTGTAAATGTTTGTACACGCCGCACATATAATAGATACCACTAAAAACGCGTTTCAAGAAACAATAAATAGGTACCTACTCAATATTACGCGATCAGTAAATTTGCACAAAATAATTTATTTTATTCATTACATTTTAGATTCTGAGCGTGGGTAGTGAGGAATTCAACTAGGTATGTTTTTTTTTTTTTTTTTTATGCTTATATGTATATACGTGTGTATGCAGTGGAGGTTTTATGGGGGATCGATCACCCCCCCCCCCACCACCATGAACTTTTTTTTTAAAATCTTAGTTGCATTATTTTAATGCATATGATTACCTATAGGTAGTCTATACATAATAAATTATTCAAAATAAACAATATTATGAATCCAATTGTTTTATCTAAACCACTGGCATTGAGGTAGATACTATAAATAGTTGTTATTTAAGTACCTCTAGCTATATAGTCTGTACCGATTTTTGATATCCGAAGAAATGACAAAATTGTATTTTTGCCGTTTCTTCATTATTTTTTGGTAGGTTTTTCTTACGCACTAAAAAACTGTTGAGTAAACCGAAAAATGACCTCTTAAAGTATCAATTAGATACAATTTGCTACCGAAAACAGAATGACCTATAGTAAAGATCGGAGCACACTCCTGCTGGTAGAAAATTTGTTAACATAGAAAAATAAAAAAAGAACAAACATCATTGTAAAACCACTAGTTCCTTCGGTACGCTCAGAATCTAAAATTATGGTAAAAAAACATCGGTGATATAAGTTGTTCAAACTTCTATTTAAAAACGTAAAAGCAAAGCGTATGTATGAAATATAAATGAAAAAACACTTTTTGTCTATATATATATGTATAGACGTTTTGGGCTTACAAATTTAATACATCCATTACCAGTATTGTATCGGACAAACGAAGTGCTTCCATTTCCTATCCACCGGATTATATATATTTTATAGCATGTGTCATATTACAGAACATACAGGCATACACATCCATATTGAAATCGCTGAGGTCCAATGTTTTAAAACGTTATTTAAACTAAAAGGTGTGACCCGTTTCACCCAAACTAGACCTTTTCAGTTTTGCTCTGCAAATACCCGTTTCGCTCAATCAATTTTTAATCATTATTTGTACTTCAGTTGGCAATATACCTATATAAAATGCCTATACAGTATTTGAGTTTCATTTGCATTTATTTTATTAAATATATAAACATATGCTTCATATACTTTTTATCAGGAAGTCGTAAAACAAATATTACTTATTGGCTAGTGGTATATAATATATATTATATTTGACCATTTTTAAAACAGTGTATAGTACAAATGTTCATAAAAAAAAAAAAACGTGCATAAAATTGATATGTCCAGTGAACATAAACTGTTAAAAACAACAGTATACATATTATAAATGGTAAAAAATCAAGACATAACAAGAAAATATATTATATTTTATATCCATTGACAACTGAAATTACAATGGCTAAAAATTTGTTGGGCGAAACGAGAAAGGTCAAATTTAGGCGAAATGGGTCCCTACCAATCTAAATGTCAGAAAATTGTAGTGGAGCATCGGAAGTTTTATGGAGCTAAGCCCTCCCTGCAATATACGTATATCAGCTATTGGATATTGAACGCACACTGAGATTTTAGTTCGAATTTACGTCTATTATTATGGTTATTATATTATATTGTAAATTAAATTGTAATAATATAATACATATGAATATAAATGAATATAGTTAAAACATGATCAAACAATTTGGATACGAAGACCAGAATTCCGTATGTAAAAAAATGTAAAAATGTAATTAATGAATTACGCGAAGAACTGTATTATATAAATAAAACTTATATCAAAATATATTTTAGATGGTTAGGTTTTTTCAGTCTATCAAATACTTGAATATTACTTTATGTATCATATAGTTATATTCAGTGCTTATGTAATTAAATTTTTTTTAACTACGATTCGAACTTCTAAGTCGTATACGACTTTCATTTATACAAGTGTGATATATTTACCTATTTAAATTGCACAAATTGACAAACTAAGAGTCCATTTGCACGGTTAAAAAGGTCGTGTAATCTAACTTTAAATAATATATTAACGGACGGACAAATAAAAATATTATTTGATGTGTTTGAAACACGTCTCACCGTTTAAATTTACCTCACGTTTAATTATATTGACCGCTTAATTCCTAATCGGTAGTGATTATGTTAAATGTTTTACACGCTTACACGACTATTCGTTTTTTCTAGTTGAAAAAACATCAATTAAATTGCATTATAAAAATACCTATAATGGAAGGTTTAAAAGATAGTTTTACATCAATAATATAGGTATTCAAATTGTTCAGCACTAAGGTCAATGGTTATCAAAATTGTTTTGAAAACTGCATAAATATTAAATCACGCAATTATTTACTTCTCTCAATAGGTATGCGTGTGAAGTACACTGTATTACTGTAGGTACACAATAATATTTTTACATAACATATTATATTTTTGAGTGATCGAGAATTAAATTAAAAACATTTTTATCTAAGCGATTTAACTAAATGTATTAATATTTAATTATGTTTTAGATTGTATTCCTTTAACCTCACACGGCTCATTAATAATAATTTTGATAAAATTAATTGTTGTTATCACAGCCATTTAAATATTTTAGAAGCAGATATATATAAAAATAATTTTCCACTCATATTATAATTTTTAAACATATAATTATTCATCAATCATAAATAATTAAGTATTAATTCATTTAATACAATAATACTTGTTGGGCGAATTTAATTTAATTAGATTAGAAATTGGAATCAATCAAATTACCATGTTAGGTCGTTTATTCTAAAGATATTTTTTACAGTCATTTTATTTATTTTGCGTCAATTTAGTTGTGAGAATCCAACCATATGAAATAAAGTTTTAAACTTTTTTTAAATTAAATTTAACCTTGATTTTTTAATTTTAATTTTTTTTTAACATAAATAGTTGAGTGATAAGGTGAAGGAGAAGAAGAAGATAATAAATACAACAATAATATATCTTTTTCATGCTCTACCTATGGTAATTAGTAAGTTTACGGATATGTACATATTCATGAAATATGTGGGAACACTGCAGAAAACACATACCTAATTATCTACCTACTTATAGGTCTATATTTTAAATTAATTAATTAATTAATACCTATGGTGTAATGCGTATATAAAAAATTATTATATAATAGATATTTGTACAATATTATGTTTTTACATTTTTATTTTTTATTTTTATGTAAAGTGAATATGTTTTCTTATGATTTGGATACCTCTACTTTTAGTTACGAATATAGTTTATTATTTGATTTATCTTGTAACCACAGACAAAATAATACCTATTTAAACAACTTTCGGGAATTTTCATATTGACATTTTAATGGACATAAATCCACAGAATAGATATTCATCACAGAAAGGACAATCACTCAGCAGTGGTCTGCAAGGTGGGTTCTAGATATTTTAATACCTGTGACATTATAAATACCCCTAAACCCCCAGATACTTATCACATCGCATACCATGGTAATTGGTACTACAGAATAAGTCGAAATCATTTAAACAAGTGTGGTCCTACCTTTTTTTAGTTCGCGGGCCAAAAAATAAATAAATAAAATAAAGATAAATCAATAAAAACATAATTTTATCAAGAAACTTGAATAACAATAATAAACAAAATGGTACTAAATATTTCATACATTTTTCTATATACTGATATAAGTATATAAATATAATGATGTATGTATACTATTGTATTCGAATTATATATTATATAATATATTAATAATATTAATAATTTTAAAATTATTATGAAATATGTATTTATAGGTATATAATTTTGATTGTCAGAATATTGGTACGGTCTTAAATAATAATGAGGATTTATAAATTAAAATTTTTTTTTGATTTTTGTCAATTCTCATATTTCCATCAAGTATTTTTTTTTTACTTTATTACGCTGGACAAAATCAAGTGTACAAGACACCAGCAGTTATTTTTTTATTTCATCATTTTTGCTATCTACTGCACACATTAAAAATGTAAAAAAAAGTACCCATATATATGAGATAACTCCTAAGTTCTATTTCACATTATTATTAAATAATAATATTATATATATAGTAGTAGGTAAATTATGTACCGGGTACCTACTACTATACCTAGTAGGTACCAATTACTAGAAACTGTACCATTTCACAATTTATATTTATATAAATGTATAAATATATATATATATATATATATTATATAGGTACATAAATCTAATAAATATGAAAAATCATCAACTTTAATATATATATAAATAATTTTACTTATTCGTTTTCATTTTTATAAATTGGAAAATAACAATTCCAGAGACTTTAAATTTTCACCAATTATTTACTTTAGTAGAAACTATTTTAACTTGATAAAATTTAGACAACCTTTTGAACACTTTTTGAGAAATCTAGTAGAAGTTTTAAAGTATAGATATTTCTGATGGACATTTTTGCAGTTTTTGTATTATAAGTAATTAAAAATCGCTATATTTGTTAAAAACATATTTTCGCATTTTGTATTTTTATCAATTTGAAAATATCGTAGAATGATGAAAAAAATAAATTATAAAGAACAAAATTATCTAGCATCTATTTTTTTTTTTTGATTTTTTTAATTAATATAAAATATCTTTGAAAAATTAATCCATCACAAAATGTTATGTGAGTACTAATAGATAATGTTATAAGCTATAAATTTTTTTTTTGTTTCTTATTTCTAACATGTTTTTATAAGTTCACAAAAATGAAAAATGCTAATTGAATTGAATTTCATTGAAAATTTGTAGGTATACGACGTCTTCTTAAAAGTAAAGGAAAACAAACTAAAATATCCGACATTTCTTATAAATTGTGAGAAAAAAAAATACTATTCCCAATATTGTTTTAAAATTTTAAATAATTATACTACACTGTCTACACTATCCTGTCTGATGATTGAAGGTACTTTTGACTTCCATCCAAGCTGTATCTGGACACTTATTATTTAATACACCTATTGGATTTTAATCAATGTAAAAATTATATTGTGATATATACCTATCATTTTTCTGTAGAATTTAATAATTAATATTGTAAAATAAAGTGAATTTTCGAATAAGTTAATATATGTATAGACTATAGGTACTTAATTAAAATACTAAAAATAAATACCTAATTCAATATTAAAATAAATACCTTATTCGATATTATACTTCATATTATACTTATATGTATATAGGTATTATAATTTGTAGAACCACTGGAAATAAAATATCGCATAGTACCAATATTCTACATTTTTCATTTATTTTGTTTAAAATACAATAGATACGGTACCAATTTTCTATTTTCCATTGTTTTGAGAGCTAAAAAAAAGTCATTAAGGGTAATGGGTTGGACCACACTGATTTTGTGAACTTATTTTGTTTATCAACCATCACTGCGTTATAGATAACAACTACTTCAGTCATCAGTGTCTATCATTATTTCATTGATGGTTTCTAAAAACTATAATTTTGGATATTCAATGAAATAATATTATTGGTCATCAAAAAAATTCAACGATATGTACTAGGAAGTATTGAACATATTTAATAATATATATATCTCTGGTAAATTGTTTTTCGATATTATTATACTTTAGATACTATTAATAAATACTTTTTAATGAACTAGTAGTATGTTTCTAGTTGAAAATGTAAAAACAAGAGCATTTTCAAATGTGTGTATTTGAAGTTTGTCACAAATTTATTCACAAAAAAAAAAACCGTCACTCGTCAGTAGGAGATGTAAACACTTTGTTCGTGGGATAGGATACTGGTGGTGGATTAAATTATAATTTTCTTTAGAATTTCTCTGGTGTAATATAGATAATGTAATGTATAATGTAATAAATATTAGTAAAACAAATTTAAAAGAATTTAATTTTTAGACATTTTTGTAAATTGAATGACGTAGGTATATATATATATATATATGTATATTACACATATTTATTACTTTGTGAAAATATCAAATTTCTAGAACCATTTTTTTCGGAACTACAAGAAAATAATCGGTTTTTGTTATTTTTCTGTAGTTTTCTTAATGTGTTTATTATAAAAGTCGAAAAATCGGAACTCTTTAAAGTATCATCCTGATCAAATTTTCTACTGGAAAATATCGAAAATATATTATATATATATAGATCAGAATCTAAAATTTGTATCATTACGAAATAATAATAAATATTTACATCTCTATCTCACAATAATGAAATATTTAAATACTCAGTTCTACTCTGCTCTCAGATATAAGATGATACCAGAAATGAACTGTATACCATTTTGCGCGTTTAAAAATCTTCTAGCGTCGTAAAAAATGGGTAAATGTCTTATGGAGGAGTAACCAATAATTTTATGTCAACTGTAGACGTAATTTTCGGGCTTCTAAAAATTATTATCGACAATTTGGAAAAATTTGAATTATTATATTATATCAATGAGTGAAAATTGAGAAAAAAACCAGCATTCAAAACATGCATTGTAGCATTGTATCGACACCTTAATTTGCCAACTGACTTCATTTTAGGAGTGTAACACACTCCCCCACCTTAATGTCGTTCCTAATAACGGTAGTATTTTACGGTTTCAGTGTACTTTTTTCGTTTACACCTATAAACGTCTTGTTTCGCTCATTCGACAGTTGAATTCAAAAATATCCTTCAATTTGCTGTGAAAAACCATGTCGAGTAAGTTAGGGGTAAGAATAACTAAGAGTAAATAAGTCAAGAGTGGTTACAAAAGGGGGAATTTCCACCCCTTCACTAAAAAAATTGGTGTAAAACGGTGTATAGTTGATGATCTTTTTATTTTGTATTTTTTCTTATAGCTTATAAATTGTTTCTCCCAGGCCGTTCAGGACCTCTGTATCCGTCTCTGAAGTAAGTCTCGTCCCTACAAGTAATACTCGATAGTATAGTATTATGCTTATAAAAGACAGTTAGGTAGGTATATATTATTATTTGAACACTATTGATAAACAAATATTTTTTGAGCTTTAATTTGTAAAATATAATTAAATTCGCTAAAAATTAATTTGGTCAGAACCGTTTTTGAATAATTAATAATTTAATATACGGTATAATAATAATAATATAAGTATTCTAAAATACTCGCCTGAGAGATATTCACACTTTTTACACCGGGGTTTTGTTTTGAAAATATTTACGTATATCCTAAAGATAATATTTTGATATATGTTATGTGACGTGCGTCAACCTTACTTCACCCCAAACTATCACACTTGGAAAAGTCTGCTGGTGAATAATTTTTAGAATTATTAATTATTAAGTATTATGTAAATATTGTACGTGGTTTTTTTTTGGGTGGGGGGGGGAAGGGAATTTGGTTTGTTGCAAATGTATAAAACACCGTGAATAACGTTATCGTCAAACATCCGACGACATGATCGAAACACCGAAATATTGTTCACCATAACGTACACTAGGCATTTATACATTAATTATTATAATATTATAAAAACCCGTACGAAAATGATCGAAATAGCTTTTACTGCGGCTATCGTTATCAGATTATATATTATGCATATTGTTATATAATATTGGTTTATCAGACCGAGTAAATAATAATGATAATAATATGTAAAACGATAATAATATTATCGTACGCGCGGTAAATACCTCCAATTATCAATCGTCATTATAATTACGTACGTATTCATGTGGACAACAGACGGTTTGGAAACTTGGGCCGGACACGGATACATATTTAAAACGTGCCGTAATCCGTCGGTTTTAATCGGGAATATAATACAAATAATAAAAATACATGTACAAAACCGACCGTTAAACGCCGTCGGATGACGACATTTTTTCTGCGTTGGGTCACATAAAATATAATATTTTGCATTGTTCGTTTGACCGGCGATCCTGTATCAGGTCCCGGACACTAATAAAAATTAACACGGTAAAGATACTTATCACACAAAACCGTGGCGGCCATCTTCCCGTTTGTTCATTCTATGTATTTTGTATCATCACACAGTATAGGTAATCAGTTCAAAATATTGATATTACGATTTGTGTTTTCATAACAAAGTGATAATTTATACACTAAATAGATAAGACGAACAAACGGCAAAATGGCCGTCACTTTTTTGTTTACATGGAAGTGACCCTTCTGCTTTAATCTATTCTGTGCCTGTATTATATTATAGTATCCTATATATGTACACACGAGATGACGAAGCCGTCGTATTATATATCTCCGGCTTCTGCCGAGGATAAAAAAAACTAAAAACCGATAACGGCTAACATGATATGAACTCATCAGCAGCGGTGGCGGGCGGCTCGTGTGTATAGGGACGCCCTTCCCCTCTAAAATTGTAGAAAATTACTTATTAACAGGGTAATGCATTTTCAAAATATTATTATTGAAAGTAAACATTGTTTTCCATTGTTATGAAAACGCAATAAGGTAATCAGAGTTAAAAAATATATGTAGGTTATAATAGCACGGTTGCTGAAATGGGTAGGTACCTATTATTATATACATTTGCGCGGTCATCGAGTAACGAACAGCGCTCGGCGCTGGGGCGACGTCGACAATCGCCCGTCATAACTGTACGATCAAAATTCGAAACACGAAAACATAGGAGGCGGAATTCGGTAATAATACGAATCGTCGCCCGACGTGCATGTGGACCACGGAACTGTACAGAATAATGTGTATTTACCGTGTTCGTGTGCACATTTCTATATTTATTTATTATTTATTATTTTATTATTGGTGTATATTATATTATTATGAAATAGTGGATAAAAAAAATTCAGTGTATGTTCACAGAAAATTGAAATAAAACAACTTGGAAGACCTGTTTGGTGAAATGAAAGACGGACGCTTAAATTTTGAATATAAAACGTATATGTTTCATATTTTCGGTTTTTGTAAAACGTATTTTTATATTTTGCATTAATAAATACCTTTTAAATTGGTACCTACATAATTATTATCGTATTCTATATGCTTTTCAAAAATGAATAGTTTTCATAGTCGCCCTCCCACTTTCAAAGCCCACGACCCGTCACTGCTCATTAGAATGTTTCCCGGTCCGCGGTCATACGGAGAGAATTCGGTTTGTCGAATACGTCTCGGTGTTCGGAGAGCGGGGAAGGGGGTTACCATAAACGATGATACGCGTGGATTTTCAATAATATTCCCCGACACTTTCCCTCTCGATTACCCCACTCCTCCCTCCGAAATTTCACGATGGTTCCGCTCACGTCGAAACGACGCGGAGACGCGCCTGGCCACAGCACATCTACGCGTACGCGCTCGGCGTCCGTCTCCCCCTCCGCGCGGCACGCACGAACTCCGACAAAGCTCGCATCGTCCAATCGCGGCCGGCGTCACGTTCTAGCCGAGCGGTGCGCCGCGAACCAGCTAACCGACCGTCGGCGGCCGGGCCTGTGCAAGAGAGTGGTGGGGGGGAGGGGAATACGGCCGGCATCCCGCGGACGCTTTCCTTATATGGAGGCGTCTCGCCGACGACGCGGCAACGTCCTCGCATCCAGACCCTTACACAGACAAAATACGTGCCGTTAATTATTACGAGAGGTGGGTTTGCCAACAAAACAAAAAAAAAAAAAAAAAACTAATATACGCGTTCAATCATTATAACGTACACGCTCGATCATAATATTAATAAAATAATATGTGCATAGTTCGGTAACATTGGTTTTTATTTAGAAATCACGGGGGCCCGTAGTGTACATTTCCGGTGGTGGGGGCTGGAGATACAAACTTAACTGAATTTATTTAATAAATAATTTTTTTTTTATGTTTACTACCGGTTTTAGCAATAATATCCATTGTCAAGTAATTATCCAGGAAGAGGACATGTCATCCTTTCCTTGACCCCAGTGGCGGATCCGCAGCTCATTTAAGGGCGGGGGGGGGCGAATTGGGATAATTGAAAAATAAAGGGTTAATCTCTATTCAAATTAAATTGTATACTCTTTGAATAACGATGAAAAAAAAACTCCAAGGAGGCTGCGATCGTCAAGTCTTCGTCCCCTCAAATCCGCCCCTGCCTGACCTCCCTCCTATTGGGTGCCCTGCAATGGACTAGAAACTACCGCGGTTATTTTGCGCTGTTGACAATACGATACAGCGGCCGTACGAACGGGGTACGTGTGAATGGAAAATGGGATTATTTGGTCGAAAGAATATTGTGATAATTGTCGGCGCGAAGCCCAAAGACGCTACATTATATCGGGTCCGACGACTTTGGGGTCCGGGCCGAGGCCTTGGGGGCAGCAGCAGCTGTTGTCGGAGTGCTTACAATATGTGCTGCCGCCGTTGTTCCCATGCGGGACGACGACGACGACGTCGCGCGGTCCTTACGAAACACGCCAGCGCGTTTATTTTTAAACATCGCGTAAAATGTGCGCGATGGCTGCGCCGAGACGAAACGACAGCACCGGGCGGGCGGTGTACATAATGTTCGCCCAAGATCCGTCGCCGCACCGCCGCCACCAACGGCCAGCCGTCGTCACCGTCGCTGCAGCTGCAAGGCCCCTCGCGCGCGCGTCAAGCCAACTTGGTGTGTAACACGCGCGCACCAACACAAACTGTATTATTATTATTATTATTATTACTATACGCACTCGCGTTGGTATTATTGTTTTTACGAAAAACTACGTGTACGACAACAATATTGGGCCGTTCCGAATATTTGCCATTCCAATTTCACGCGCAATAACCGAACGGACGAACGGGCACGCACGCGCCATAATATCCATGCCGTCTGCGCACATAACGGAATTCATTGCAGCGAACAATAAACAAATACGAATCGGCAAGAGTCGTTGATGTGCAGCAGCCACGGCATTTTTTAATTGTTAAATAATTACTATAGTTATTTTATAAAACTTGACATATCCCAAAGTACAGTTGACGCGCTTATTTAGGCGAATGTAAAAAAAAAAAAAAAAAAAAAAAAAAGGGATCCTTGTTGGAACCTATATATAGGTTGCTTTTTAATGATCTGCATAAAAAACAAATTACTTAATTTCATCTAATAAGGAAATTTACAGATATGTTATGTATTATATATATCGCAAAATAAGTTAAATACACTTTATTATTATACATTTATCAGAAAAATCGTTTTATTGCTTTTGATATTGACAACTATTGTTTATAATATGCATGTTAGCAAGCCTATTATGAGTTGAATATAGTAAGTCATAATCACATCGGCCAAGACTGCTTGGCCTTCTCCTATAGTTTACATTTTTGTGCATTACGCGTTTTTAGACTAGACGAAATTTGTATAGGTTCAAGCTTATATATTTTTTTAAACGTTCGACATAATATAATATTAAACATTATCATTAGAGTTCCATATTTCACATTTTACTATTTATTTCCACTTGCAGATTACAAATTATAAAATAATTGTCTCTTTCAACATTTATTGCATTTTTCCAAATTTGATTTTAAACTGTCATCGAAATCAAAAATTTGAATTAGTAATCGAAGAAGTAATTCATATTTAAAAAAAAACTGATATTTCTTTGATTTTTGTTACTTCATTGCTACTTTTCATATTTTTTACGTTTTAGTATAAGTAAGTATACATATTGCATTTTTTTTTTAAATGATCAGATATTTAGAAATATCCACCATAATACCTATAATTTATTATTATTTATGTGCTTTTCATTCCTATCTTTCTAAAATTAATTCATTTTTAAATTGTTTATATCACTATTTGAGCCTAAATTTTGAGTTCAAGATGACGTTAAGAGGATGACATTTTAAGTAAAATGAAAATCTAACAATTTAAAAATATTTTAATACATTTTAAAATTAGTTTGAAAATATTCTCGTGTTAGTATCACTTTTTATTGTTGTGTAATCATGATGTTTGTTAAAAAAAACCATGTTATATTTACCTTTGTACATTAAAATTGAACGTAGATCATTAATATTGGCATCAAATAAAAAAAAGAGAACTTTTTCTAACTTTTGACTGAGGATTTGTTTTTGTAAGTATTTTACATCTGTAATTGTTGATTCTTAAAATAGTAAACATTTTATAATTTTCAATTATTTATGAAAAATGCAGTATTAACTATTTAGAGGATGACAGTGCGGCCATTTTTAAGGTGTTCTATATAAGACATTTTTAGACAATTTTAAGAAAAATAAAAATCTAACCATTGAAAAATGTTTACATGCATTTTAAAAATGAAAAATAATTGTTCCCATTACTACATAATTTTTATTGTGATTGTTTTTATGAATTTATAAAATTTTATTGAAAATATTACTTAAAAAAAAATTTTAATATTTTTAAAAATATTACTTAAAAAAAAAAAACGTGATAAGATGAAACAAAAAATAAAATTGTGAAGAACAATATTATCTAGTGCCCTAGTTTTGTAATATGTGCATTTAAACACGTTTTATAAGTAATTAAAAACTAACTTTTTAATATTTTTAAATAAATATAACTTGAAAAAATTTAAATATCGAAAAATGGCTACGTAGGGCACTAGATAATGTTGTTACCTATCATTTATTTTTCGTTTCATATTTCTAAGATGTCTGTAAGTTGTTAAAAGTGAAAAATGCTAACATGAGATTTCATTAAATATAGTTTACACTGACATCCTCTTAACATCAAACAAAAATGACTCAGTCAAAATGTAGTAAATGTTATCAGCTTTTTATTGATATTAAAAATATTTATTTGCAATTATTTTAGCCCATTAAATACTTGTAGTACGAAACTATGTTTTTACAACTATTTTTCTGGGTGTGCCGTCCTCTTAAGACCTGAAATTTATATAAAACACTAAACAGTAAATACATTTACACCCCATGTTTTAATCACAGTAAAGATTATAGACAATCTAAATCTCTAGCGCTATTTGAATTTTGCATTAGGTACCTTTTTGAAAATATTTTGTATTTTATTATTAGCTTGTAATTTGGAAATTTCTAAGGTTATTTGTAAATTAATTAAGTTATTTATTTGAAGAAGATACAAATAATTTTTTGGAGTGCAAACCCTTTAGCATTCCCAGTTATCACTAGTTTTTCATTGTTTTCTATATTATATGATTTTTTTGTTTTGTAAAAGGGTGATTCGATATATATTTCCGGGCCGAAAATTTTGATAATCCATCCCTGATTACGGGAATAATTTTATTGGCACAAGAAATTTACATAAAAGTCTGACACGAAAGGAATGAATTTTAACATTGATTTGACAACATAAAACCGAGGAATTGATTTCTCCGCAAATAATTGCGTTCATTTATGATTACATAATATTATAACCCTTATTACTTCCCGTATATATAATGTGTGTATATATATATATATATACCTGTCCTATATATTATATATAATATAAACTATCTATACAGATTCATATTTATGTAGTTATGTATTTTATTAAATATGGGCAAGTAAATGAATAAAATTGACTCAAATTATAGTTGATTTAAATACATTTAAAAGTCTTAATTTTAATAGAACAGAAAATAATGTCAAGTACTTAAATTGTTTAAGTTAAAATGAAAAAAAATATTAACTTAATCAAATAAAAATCCTCGGTTATTTTTTAAATTTTTCATTAGAAATGTATTAGAATTCAAATCTTTAAAATTATTCAACAAAATATGTTAAATATGTCTATTGTTCATATTTTATTAGATAAAAATAATTAACTAGTTGAAAAAAAAATATTAACCTTTTAACTTAACTTTCAATTTTCAGTTCAATTCATCTATTTTTTATTATTTGTTTATTTCTATCTAGATTTAAGATGCATATAGTCAGTAGCGTATTTACGGAGGAGAATGTTCTCGGTTACTGAACCCTCCACAGGAATAAAAAAAAAATGTGTAATACTTACATTATTATATGCGGAATTGTAAAAAAAAAATATTAAGTATATTTTTAATTTCATAATTGATAAAATTATATTTAATTTAAAATACAAAATTGTCGTTAAATCCTCACATTTCTTGTTAAATAAGAAGATTAGTTTTATTATGTTAATAATCATTAATTTTAAATATTTTTAGTTTAATATGTATCCTCCCGAAAAAGAACGAAAATTCGCTCATATACCTACTCATAATAATAGCGTAGGTATCAGATCCTTCATTATTTGTTTAAAATACGAAAATATGTATATTTTTAGGTAGGTAATATCTTTTTAATATTTTCTGCATAATAGTAGAAAATTACAATATTTCTTTTAAATTGTATATCTTTGTTCATTTATTTTTCTTATTTTGTAAAAAATTCAATTGAATTATAAAATTTTCTGCTCCAAAATGTTTCAAAATATAAAAAATACACGTCAATTAACTACGATTCTGAAATAAATCATAAAATATCATAATATATGATCTAAAATGTGTACAATTTTATTAAATATGTAATTATTACAAAACATCTAAAATGAAATTGGTCTCATACTCTCATCTCAATATGAATAATGATCTAAAATTTAAATCAGTTATGATTTAAATTCTGAATCATGCACATTTTCAACAGATTAAAAATATCTTATTTAATAAATATAATATATATATATTTAGATATACATATCTGTTTCTAATGATTGATGATTATAATCAGAATTTGTTAATCTAATTTATAATTTGTATATTGTAGGTATGTGAACACTGAACAGTGTAGAATTTTTTGATAATATCCAAAAATGTTTTCATTCGTGTGAATACTCTTAGTTGATATAATATATTATGTGTATATTATTTCAATACTAAAAAGCAAATTTCTTGTACTCTGTAGATCTGTAATTGGCTATATTATGTACCTAATATATTAGGTATATATTGTATTGATTATTTATTCTTCATTTTTATCACATAAAATATAATGATAAAAACCTACATAAAAACAATTCTTTTAAATAAATAAATATTTATCATTTGATTATATACTTACCTACTTTATTTATTATTATAAAACTATGTATGATTGTCAAATAGTAAAAATGTTGAAAAAAGTTCAATTAATTTGTTTAAATCCAAATTCGTTCATGTTTGCAGTATTAATATATTTTGGTATTTCATTAATTTTGCGTATGTAATTAGTATTGTGATTTTATACCAGGGTGGTGAACCTTTCTTGGTTCAAGTGCTAATATTTTACAATTAAAGTTTTAAATCGTTCATCATGTTTCGATCCATTCCGACATTAAAACATAAAAATCTAAAAATTGATCAGACCCGAACCAATAAAGAATCGTATTTAATACACAACCAGATCCAACCAGATGTGAGAAAATCGTATACTCATAATGGTCAACACTTGAGCCGAAAATCAATAATGTAATTTCAGTTAAAATATATACGAACAAATTTAACATAAAAAACGTTGAAATTTAAGGAGTAGGTATATTATAGAACTAATAGTATCTTTATATATTAGAATCCGACTAACACAACATAGTCCGAACTGAATAAAACTTTACTAACTTAATTAAACTTGACTAGATAAATATTAAAAACCAATCGACCCAACCTGGCGCAATTCGGTAATTTATATAAAAACCAGCCCGATCTAACCCCACACGACATTAGGCCTGGTCAGACCGACCCGACCCAGACTTTAAAAAGTATCCATAATAAAAAAAAAGAAAGACAATACTTTAGATATTACTTTATTTTCTAATTTTAAATAAAATAACATTTTTGAGAAGTTTTATTTTTTTTGAGTGCTACTGAAATACGACGAAATTGCCATAAGTTTGCCACCACTGCTCTATAATAGGCAACGAGCATATACCTATATACTATATATTATATAGATCAATGCACTTCGACTGCCACAATACTCATAAGTACCAATAAGTATAGTAATAAATTAATATCAATTAAGTACAGTAAACTCAGTAATATAATTTAATAAATATTTCTTCAAAATATAATATGTCTGTTACCTACTTTACCTATCTATTAGGGAATTACATTTTTTTTTAACTGAATGAGAATTAGTAGGACAGTAATTTTTTGTTAGCGATTATGAGAATTATTATATTTAGGTCACAAAACGAATGCGAAAAATTAGTGTGGCATTTTCATATTTATGAATTTTATATAAACGACAAAAATATTAAGAACACAGTTATATAATATTATTATACAAATTATAATATTTAAATATTATAACATATAATAATGTACTAAGTATTTGTATATATATATATACATATATAGACGCCACACAAAAGTTTTTATGGGTTTTGTATAAGTCATTTTTATGAAATTTTATGAAAAACTAAAATCCAACAATTTAAAAAATATTTCAAAAGTAGTTAAAAATAGTAATGTGTCAGTATCATTTTTTATTGCCGTGTAATCATGATATTTGTTCAAAACATGTTTACACATTTCTCATTTTTATTAACTTGAAAATATAGTAGAAAGATGAAACAAAAAGTAAATGATATATAACATTATATAACGCTCTACCTGACCGTTTTTATTGACATTTTTAAGATTAATAGATATTTAAAAATTCAAAAATATTGATTTTTCAACAACCTTATAAAACGTGTAAAAATACATAGGTATATCAAAAATCGGTCAGATTGGGCGCTAAATAATGTTGTTAGCTATCATTTATTTTCTGTTTCATATTTTTAATATGTTAGTAGGTAGGTAAGTGAATAAAAATTAGAAATGCTAATGCGAGTTTTTCATTAAAAATTTGTAGGTGTAGTATCTTATCTTAATATGAAATTTGAATAAAAATATAATAGCTTAAATTTTATTCAGTGTCTCGAAATTTTCCTAATCTTCTTTTTCTATAATTTCTTTGAAAAATAACTTCTTTATTATACTCAATACGTTGTACTTTTTTGTTCTCTTTGACCTTCAAGATGTCCAGAGTCTATACTACTGTACTGATGTTCATTTTATATTACATTGTTACGTAAGCTTGATGAATTTTTATTTTATCCAAAATTAGTTTCCACTGTATTAGGAATAAAATTGTAATAAATCTAAATTGTTTTTATGAAAACGAGATGGATATTATAATACATCAAAATTAGATCGAGATTATTTCTGCATTAGTTATTAAAATATATTAATTATGGACCTGCATAGGTAGGTATTGAAACAGTATGGACTATATAGCTTTGGATAACATTTTGAGTATAGTACGTAGTAGGTACTCTACATACATTATAGTAATATTATTATTTTATGTTTTTTATTTGGTTATATTATAATAGTCGTATATATTTATATCACTGATATTTCCAATTATTTATTTTCACTTTAATAAAATTCTCATGAAACTCATATACGATGTATTAATAAACGAATTACATGGAATAATTAGCAGACTATAGAATTAAAATAATAATGGATTAAAGACGGACAATAATTATGTCAATATTGAGAACTATCTATACGAATCATGAAATATTACATAACTGTTGAACAGGTCACATATTATATTACAACTAATGAGACAAATTATTATTGTCTTTCGTTCCTAACGACGCGTATATAAAGTATACATAGAAATTGGAAATTATTTCAGTTTTAGTACTAATAATGTTGTATTTTCCAACTGTAAATACTAACAATATTAAACACGAGTTCACATATTATTATATTAAGTAATACGATGTGTATACAGTTCGACGATCGGTACAAACTAAAAAGTAAAAATGATTTGAAAATCGGTAGGTATCAAGAATTTGTATATCTGAAAAAATAATCCTGCGAAAAAATAACTTCAAACCTGTAAATGTGAATAAACTATGTACGTATAAGTAAATATATAATAATATTATAAAATTAAGTCAAAAGTTTTAAAATTGAAACATTAATTAATATTATTATTAAATATCGAAACTGTATATAAATGGAAGCACTTCGCCTATTAGATAAAATACTCTTGGTGGATGTATTGCATTGAAAGCAATGATAAATCATTACATTCGAAAAAAAACGATTCTGAGAGGAGCTTCGGTGTACTATACATAACTATTAATAACAATGATGTTATTCAGTATGTTTAATTATGTTATACATATTATTTTATTTTATTTTTTGTTATATCAAAATAGTAATCTTCGAAAAAAATAAAATATAATATATAGGTATTTAGAATAGCTTGATTAATATAAGGGTACATAATTATTACTGTCAAATATACATTCAGTATATTTTATTTAAAGTTTAGTTTCTATTTTGGTTTTTGAAAACTAACAAAATATTGTAAGAACTAAAATTTGATTTAATTGTTGTACATTAAAATCCTCTATACAATAGTAATATGATTAAACAATTACATAACATACAATTAAATAAAATTAAAATAACAATCATACATTATCAAATAATGTTTGGTAAATTTAGAAATTGGCCAAATACTATAATTTGTATACATACATATATATTTTATAGGTGTACATTATACGTACATTATACATTTATACTTTGAAGAAACAAAATTTCTTTGAAAATTTGTTTATGAAGAAACAAAATTCATGTTAAATAGAATTTCCTTGTTTGGAGATAACAAGATTCCGTTTATTTATTCAACATTTGACAAACTATATAAAAATAAATATAGTATGATATATATACCTATATAAATATTATCTGTAGTTTATAAATCATTTTATACTTCTAACACACTAAACTGAATGTTCTATAAGATGTTTGACTAAAACAAATGGTCTTTATAAAATATTAATGAATAATATAAATGTTTTTCAATATATATGTACCTGCCTATGTATATATATCTATAATTTTTTAAGATAAACATTATACGTTATAAATCCATATTTTGATGGAACGTTTTATATTAAATAAGTATATTATATAATTTACTTGTGTTAGAATATCCCTTATTTCAACACTTGATATAATAAACTTATAAAAAAAATCATAATTATGTATAGGTATATGAATATAAGTAGGTACTATATATTATAGGTCTTGGAAGTAAATTAATTTCATCGATAAAATGTTAGTACAGCAAACTAATTAATTTTTGGTGCAATAGTAACTGCAGATACATAAAAAGCTTATAATTGATTATATATCTAATATGTAAAGAAAAAAGATAATAAACCCATAAAACTATTAAAAATGTAATAAGAAATAATTCATTATCTTTAAATATATTACTGCATTATTAGACAATTTATATCAATAATTAAGTGTTCGTATAACATAGGTAGGTAATTTTAATATTTAGTTGAAGACTATAGCTTAGCTAAAACCGGTACATACTACTCGCGTCTCAGATTTTATTTAATAGGCAAGTTGAGTCGCGACCAAAAATGAAAAAGTTCAAGAACAGGTCACAACCTACATGCGACCAGTATATCTTTTTTATAGCTTAGTTGCGTCCCTAAAATCGATAACTATATACCTAATTGATGATTTTGAAATACCAAAGTGGTTACCTACCGTTTATGGTTGGTCGCTACCTCCGTCGCATCATAGTGTTATCACTTTATCAGTTATCAGTTTAATAAAAATGGTTAATTATGCATTTCATATTGTTGTTTTAATTTTTTAATTTGTAGTAACGTATTATTTAATTACTCAATTGTTGTATTTATGTTTAAAAGACAATGATTTTTAGTAGGTTTTGAGATGTTGCTTAATCGTTGTCTACCGAGGCTGGTGGTATTGTCTGGGATATGGTTATGTAGCATCAACTATTAAATATTGATGAACATCTAGTTTTATATCATTTTCACAATTATTATTCGGACACTTACATTGAAAAATGTCGTTGTTTAATGTTTTGTAATATTTGAGCTTATAGCCATTAATGATATAAAAACCATTGATGGCACACAATTTTTAACTATAAATTTTTTCCATTTTTACTATACAGGCCACAGATACAACGAACACTTCATAATCAGCACAATGAATCGTACTGAAGTATTGTAAAACGAAAATAGGTACAATAATATAAAATACAACAAATCATTATAGGGAATATACGCGGGCCATGTTACCAAATGGTCTGCTTTTACCTAATTGCTTTGTAAATCAGTAATTTATATTTTATTCCAACATGTTAGAGGAACATGGGGCAAAGTGGGGACGCTAAAGTGTGAAGGACTGTAATACACTTAAAATAAAATATTTTTCTTCCAAATTTCGTTTACGCAATCTATAGATTATGGTAATTGATTTATTATTTTTTATGATATTTTAAATATATATTTTTTTTTTTTTGAATTTTAAGAAGAAATTAAAAAAAGTACAGTTTACCCCACTTTGCCTCACGTTTGGGGCAAAGTGGAGACATAAAATAAAATACATTCATATTCAATAAAAATTTATTTACAACAAAACAATATTTAAAATAATATAAATATAGTTATATATATAATTTAACTAAAATTGTTTGTTGAAACTTTAACTTTAGTTTTAATTTTCATTGCCTAATAAATAATGCCTAATCATTCTGAAGACGCATCATTTAAATTTAAAACAATAGATTCCTTTATATGGGGCAATGCGGAGATGTCCCCACTTTGCCCCAAACAGGTATAACCCACTTTGAATCGATCAATGAACTTACCTGAATACTTTTATTTGATTCTATTAAAATACTTTCTTTGAAATCAAGAATTTTGATAATACAATTTAGAACCTACTCTTTATAAAAAAAACCAAAAATTATTAAAAACGATACACATTAAACATAATAATATATTGAAAACAAAATATCAAATTCTATTATCAAGGAAATGAAAACAGACACATTCTTGGTTTTTTTTTATCGATGATTCACAATATAATCGATATTTTCATCCAAAACATTTATCACACAATCTCAGATGACAAAGGAAACCATAAATCTAATAATATTATTAATTTTATACATTAAATAAATATAAATTACGATGTACCCATTTTTCCCTGGTACCCCAATTTTCCCCATATTCCCCTATATAATATATATATATATATGCCCGTTAGGTCCCAAATCCATATTATGAGGTATTAACTGATGAAAATAAAATAAAATATGGTAAGTACTGACATAGTACTTTTAAAATATAATTCAAAGCATTGTTTGTTGACCGTACAGCCTGCAGTAATACCGTAGTTTATTACCTATCGATAGATATCAAATATCGATTTTAGTTTGGTGCATGCGATAACATAGAATTTACTACCTTTTTTTTTTGAGACGCATGTAGTATGTAACAGTTAAAACTTTTCCAAATCCATGTAACAATATGTATGTTTACAAAGTGTAATTATAGCACGTATTCATGTAGTTTTTGATAATATACATTTATATTAGATAAATGTAGATTTGAGATGGATGATTTTAAAACTGAAACCTTTATTGACATGAATTAAATATTTCAAAATTTGTTAGGCACTCATAATGTATTATTTAAAAAAAAAAATAAAACAATATAATTTAATATTAATAAGTCATATTAATAACATTAACGAATAACTTTACAGTACCTATACAATAATAATTTAAACAAAAACAACAGAATCTGTACTCCAATATAATATTATGAAAACAGAAAGGAATGAATACTACTATTACTAACATTACTTAACCATTTTATCTATGACCGTGGTTGGGAAAGTTGACCAAAAAGTGATAAACGTATTTTGGGTACTAGATCGAATTTTAGGCCTGTAGATACTATTCTAATAATCACTCCTATATATGTACTATTACTACTTAGTCTTTAACTTTATACTTAGCATAATTTATTTATTATAGTCTATAACTATAAGTTACAACCTTTAATTATATTTTCGGAGTAGGTATAAACAATTATATTGAGTAATGAGTATAATAATATATAATATAATATAATTAATGTAATATCTGTCAATATACATGTGGTAAGCACAAAACTATAAAAGTATATTTTGTTTCTGCCTTTTTTTTTAAACAAAATATGGCTGGAAAAAAACAGAAATTTCATAGGTATAAAGTTACTATGGAACATGCGCGAAATGCGCGTGGACTTGAAAATTTAAAAAAACATCATTATAAAACTAATAGCTTTCTCGTTCCACTCAGAATCTAAAACAATTATTATTTTTTACCGTTGATTTATGTAGGTATGACTAACGTTATACTAAATTGCCCGTTGAAAAACATTAAATGGCTATTACAAAAAAAATTTACTATACCCACCAATTTTTTTTAAATTTCTTTAATACAGTTAAAGTATAACGTAGTTATAATCTTGTATTCAATATTTTAAAAGCTTTAAATAGCTATTGAAAAAAAATATTGACTATACCTACCGATTTTATTTTTAGATTTTTGTAATGCAGTTAGAGTGACGTGTTATAATTTATCTATCTATCTATATATATATATATTATATATATATATATAAATGAATTGCTGTTCGTTAGTCTCACTAAAACTCAAAAACGGCTTGACCAATTTGAATTAAATTTTTTGTTTTGCAGTTTGCTTTAATACAGGGGTGATTTAAAAATAAAAATAAAGAGAAAATCCTAAAGAAAAGCTAAAAAAAAATTTTAAATAGGTAATTTAGTATGGAAAATTGTCCAACTGACGTGCTATACAAAACTGTAATTTCTTCCATCACCACTTCGGATTACTTTTAATAGATGGCGTTAAACGTAGTATTTATATACTCTTTGGACAGACGTAGTATTTATATATTCTATCGTTTAACTGACATGCTATATTGTCATATTTTTAATTTCTTTGTATTTGGTGAATTTGCAATTATTTATATTTTAGCGTGACTCGAGGACTTGAATCAACAACAAAGGATTGTGTACAATTCTTTGATAGAATCTGTGAACAATGAAACTGGTGGAATTTACTTTCTTGATGCTCCCGGAGGGACTAGAAAAATTAGAAAAACTAGACATTGCTTTTGGAGAGGATCAGGTCGCAGAATGAAGTTACCCTAGTATTGGCTTCATCAGGAATAGCAGCGATTTTGTTAGAAGTCTGCCATTCTACTTTGAAATTGCCACTGAACATGCAAATCAACGAAGCACCATTCATCAATATCGTCAAAAAAAAGCGCGCAATGGCGAAATTCTATAGGTATACAATTTTATCGTTTGGGACGAATGGCCCACAAGAGGTCACTGGAGGCGCTGGACAGAACATTGAAAGATCTTTATAACAACTAAAACATTTTTGGTAGAGCAATGATTCTGTTGTCCAGTAATTTTCGTCAGATTTTCCCAATTATTCTCCGATCAACTGTAGCTGACGAACTAAATGCGTATTTAAAATCATCAAATTTGTAGAGACATGTGAAGACACTCTAATTGACGACTAACATGTGAGTGTTTTTCAACAAGATCAAAGTGCAGATGTATTTTCGAAGTAATTGTTAGACGTTGGTAATGGGAAAGTCGTAGTTGACATCTCGACCAGATTCATCATATTACCTACAGATTTCTGTCACTTCACAGACTCTAAAGAGGAGCTTATTCGGCGTGTTTTTCTGGGCATAGCGCAACAATTCAAAAACCATAATTGGCTGAGAAAATAAGCAATATTAATGGCGAAAAACAAAGATGTCGATGATCTTAACGCAACTATTCAAAATTTTCTTCCGGGACAGTTGTTTTCCTTAAAATCAGTCGATACACTTATCAACCAGGATGGTGTAGTTAATTATCCCACAGAATTTTTGAATTCGCTGGAATTACCTCGACTACAACCTCATAATTTGCTATTAAAAGTAGGTAAGATAAAATTAGCATGTTGCGTAACATTAATCAACCTCGACTATGCAATGAAACGAGACTGATTGTGAAAAAACTAATGGATAAAATCATTGAGGCAATGATTATCAAGGAAAAATATGAAGGAGAGGATGTTTTGATTCCGCATATATCGATGATTCCAACGGATTTACCCTCCGATTTTAAACGGCTACAATTTCCCGCGCGTCTGGCCTTTGCGATGACCATTAATAAATTACAAGACTAGTCGTTGGAAGTTTGCGGAATTAACTTGGAATTTCCGTGTTTGGTGCATTGATAACTATATGTCGCATGTTCGCGCGTCGGAAAGCCATCATCTTTGTATATTTACGCACCGTAAAACAAAACAAAAAACATAGTTTATTAGAAAGCTTTACATTGATTAACTGTATATATCTTTCCTGTAAATAAAAGACATTTAATTTATTTAAATTGTAATACAAAGTTTATCGGGTCAAATATACCTATGAAAAATATAGCAATAACAAAGCGTTACCGGGTCAGCTAGTCATATATTAAATTTTATTATTTTGTCGAAAACATTAAAATAGTTATAATAAAAAATTGTGCCCAGTGATTTTTAAGATTTTTTAAATATAATTAAAGAAACGTGCAATTACACAGTACTAAATTTTCAGGTAAAAATCTCGATTTGGCGAAATGAGATTTCAAGTTTGATAAGTTTGAAAAGTAGGCCAGCGTACCATACTTTATCCAGTAGAGTAGTTGCTGTTATTCTATGAGTGTTTAATTTGTTGGTTATCTGAACAATTAAGTTTAGTATCTGGGTGGTAGTGCTGTGTTTTGCACGGAATACGAATTTCTCAGTTCAAATTTCGGGCATGGTGTGTGTCAACAGTCTTTTAGTATCAGTTTTTAAAATGTTAATTTTAGAAGAAGCGATATTGGCAGGGCAGTCTCAAAGTAACTATTTATGGGGAGAGAGGGCCGCGTATGCCTCGAAAAAAAAAGGTTATCAACTTTCTGTTTTTTCCAACTAAACCTTCAAAATATTGACAGAAACCTTCAAATTGCCGACTTGTGTATTATTAGGGGGAGGCAACTATATGGCGAGACGGTTCTGGATCATAGACGGTGATTATTTGGTTGCTTGGAATATTTACTAAGTTTGGGGACCATTATCAGTACTGGAGTCGGAAACAGCCGTTGTATATTTTGCATAAATTGGTTATGGCCCTTTCTGCCGTAGATAAGTAGATAATTTTTGTAGATTAACTTTAACATTGAGGAATGTAATATTTTAGTTTTATGGACAATTATCATATTGTTATTATTTTTAAATTACATTTTTCATGAACGTACCTATATATCGTTGACTCTTGACCGTTGTCCTTAATTGTAATTCTTTGAAAATATTTATGATAAATAGGTTCATTCAAATACAAAATTATTTTTAATAGTTATCTACACTTCTGCATTATTAATAATATTATTTTTGTGCGAATATATTATAAAGTATAAACAATTAACTAATACAAATTATCAATGCAAGGAAATAAATTGAATTTTTTAAAATGTACCTACTATTTGTTTAAAAGGTTGAAATTCGGCTAAATTATGCGTAGAAATATTGAATTTACAAAAATCTTCTGTAATTGACATTTATACAATCTTTTTTACGAATTTACACGAGTAAAATAATTAACAATCCTATATTATATTATAAGTATGTTTTGTGTTTCAATTTAAACGTGTCTACAATATATAATCATATACTGTATGTATAGTTGAATTTTACTCATTTGTACGAGTAAATTATTTTCACTTATTCTTTGTGTGTACATTTTTAAAGTTCTACTACATAATTGAAATTTACACACAATTTATATGTCTGAGTAAAATAGTGAATTAGGTACCTACATAATCGGGACAAATTTTACGCATAGATAAATTGGATTTGTCTATATTTTGTCGATAAATTTCAACTAGATGCGATGTATAAATGTACACATTTTTGTACAGTGCACATTATTATCTTTAAGCAAGCCTATATATTTTCTTGTGATAGTTCTCTAGATGACGAGCAGTGCAAACAATTTGATATTAAAAATTAACGAACGATTTTCAGTACCTAGTAAAAACACGTCCACGAAAAACAAATGAAATTACATCATAAAGTTATTTTAAAGTTCAAACACCTACGAGTATGTAAAAATTTATATAATAAAACAATATTTTATCTGATAGACATTTTGCAAAATGTTAATTAATAAAAAGTTACAGTGATTTATAAAACTAAAACAAATAGGATCCTTGTATACCTACTCAATATTGTCTTATATCGCGAGAGAAGGGTAAAAGGTCTATGATATCATATCCGGAATGTTCTTTAATTATTTTGTTATAATATGTGTTTTGACTCATGCCTTTTTGTTTGTTTTTCGTTAACAAGTTTTTGGGCAAATGTCGTGATTATACAACAACAAAACGGGATAGTTGTTGAATTTTCATTTTTCTTAAAATTGCCTATACATAATGGAGAACTATTTAAAAACGGAGAATGTGGTATCTTCTTACTGACTCAAATAAATATTTTTCAACATTATTATTTGTTCAAACTTCAAAAAATTTTATTTTAAATTATATAGGTACAATTGGTCATTATATTTGGAATTAGACTATTTATCAGCTATAATATTATGATAATTATATTGAAAATGATTTTGATGTTTGACTTTGAATTTTAATAATTTAATATATTAAAGATATAATAAAATTAGGTATCATTTTAATATATAGATACGAAAACGAATTTTTTAAAATATTAAAATAGTTTTTTTAGATTCTGAGCAACTTATAATTATGGACTATAATAAATAAAGTATGCAAAGTTTAGTTGGCCAAGTACCCATGTAATAATGAGTGATATGAGTAACCTTATTATATATATATTGGAAAACATCTAACAGGACATTCAGTTTAGTGTGTTATGAGTATTAAGTAATTTTAAACTACGGGTTATTATATTTATATAGGTAATATATATATATATATATCATACTATGTTTCTTCTTATATGGTTTGTCGAATGTTGAATATATTAAAGGAATATTGTTATCTCCAATCATGGAAATTCTATTTAACATAAAACGTTTCTTCAGAGTACCTATAAATGTAGGTATAATGTATACCTATAAAATATATAACTACCTATGTATACAAATTATGGCATTCGACAATTTCTAAATTCGCTACATATTATTTGATATTGTATGTATATTATTTTAATTTTATTTAACTATGTCATGTGATTATTTAATTATGTCACTGTTGTATGTATAGAGGATTTTTATATATAACAATTAAATCAATGATTTCTTATAATATTTTGTTATCTCGTTTTCAAAAACGTAAATAGGAACTAAACTTTAAATAAAATATACTAAATGTATATTTGACAGTAATAGTGATGTACTTTATATTAATATTACTATATTAAATTAAGCTATTCTAAATGAATATTATGTTTTATAATATAGAGAAGGTCACACTAAATAACATTTTTTTTCTACGATTACTCTTTTGATATAATGTTAAACATACTGAATAACATCATTAATATTAATAGATATGTATAATACACCGAACTACCGAAGCTGCGCTCAGAATCGTTTTTTTGAATGTAATGACTTATCATTGCACTCCAATGCAACACATACACCAAGAGTATCCTATCCGATAAGCGAATTAAGTAGGTACATCTTTTTTATAATAATTATTAATTAAACAATGATATATAATAATATATGGAATTTAAATAAATAAATAAAAGATACTTATATACCGTATAGGTACATATTGTAGTGTATCTTATATATATATATGCGGTATTTTTTTGATTATTACGGAACGATAAACTAATATTTTGACAAGAGGAAAAACATATGATTTTTTATTTTTAAATGCCATTCGTTTATATAAATTTCAAAATTTTAAAACAATCACTTGTTCTGTCACTATACAAAATCAACTTTTTTTTTTAAAATGTAATCCATTATTTTTTTGATGGGATCTTTTGTCTTATAGTAATAATATTTTTTTGTCGTCTTTTTTAATGGTATTCTTTTTTATATAAATTATTTTTTGTGGTTAAATTATCGTTTTTTATTAATTATTTTATTAACTACGACCCCTTAATATTTGATAAATTATGGTTGGTATCATAAATTCATAAGCACAAAAATACAGAAAAATTATAGAACGAATATTAATTATCCTATTTTTATATTTGTGGCTATTTGTCTGATGAGAATCAAAAAGCACGATTTAACTTTTAAGATAACGCGCAGTCACTATAAAACCGAGTACCTAATAAAGTACATTTTATTACTAAAATACTAGTATTTGTATAGGTACTTATAAATAAAGTGACGTATTTATGGGGGGGGGGGGAGTCCAGGAGTAACTAAAAATTTATTTGAAAACTTAAACAGGTACCTATAAACAATTTTGGTAAATAGAATTTTTTTTAAACAATAATAATTGGAAATACAATTTGATGACTTAAAAAAATAATAATAATGCCTAAAAATGAATATAATTAATACATTTTTTGGCACAACATTTTATCAGCCTGGTACTTGAAGAGGAAAAAAATATCAGAAAAAACTATCCAAAAATGATGAAAAATATTGATTAAAACAATGGTTATTTCTTCACAGATTCGAAAATATAGGTTCTAAAGTCTAAACACTTGAAAAATGTACAGAGTATGTACCTATTTATTCATTTAAGGTTAAAAAATTTAAAAGGATTTTAATAGTGTTTAATATATATATATATCTTTTTTTGTATTAAAAATATTTTAAATATAAATTTGAATCATCAATTAATGTATTTACCATTTAAGATTGTTTTTATTATTATTATTATATATATATTATTTAGATTGTGGTTCTTAGGTAATTTTATCGTTTATTACCGAACTAAGGAATAATCAGGTTTAAAATTGAAAGAAAATGTATTAAACAATTAAAATTTTAAAGTATACCAAATTAATGTTTTAATATTATATTTTACAACTCTCATATGATCTAACCTGTTGTCTGTTTATATGTAGTATTTCTATTCAGACTGTTAATCTTTTCGTCAGGTATACTTATGCCCAAATATTAAACTTAATATATTTTGAATTTTAAATTAATCCAAAAATAAAAAAAACATTTTTCTGTATAGTTTTTTATATTATTGTTACAAAATTAGGAAAAATGTATGAATATAAAAATATGTAATGTTTAAAAATTATTTTGTTACTCGTTTTTATTCATGCTTAACGATAAAATGTTTTCCATGTGAAGCAAAATATACTAAAAGTATAAAAATTAAGTGCAATTAAGGCTAAAAATTAAAATTAAATATTTTTAATAAGTATTATTTACCGACACCGCAACCACCTCCCCCTTTACCGACAGACTAACAACAATCCTTTGTCTGTAAATTAAGAATTTTCCTCCTAAAGATAGTAAAATATATAAAGGTTTATAAATGATTCGTTTTAAATATATTCGGCCCCCTCCCCTCCAGAAAAATACGCCACAGCTTATAGAATATTATATGTATACCATTAGATATTCATTATCAATAATTTTTATCTATTTATTAAATTATTTACTATTTTACTTGAATACATTTAGGACATGGACTAATTTAGCCTTCATTCGGATTTCATTAAAACTTTACTGGCCCTCGTCAGACCCGTACTTGAATATGGATTTGTTAATTAGGGCCCTCCACTTTTATAGAATCGATGATTATTGAGCGTGTGCAGACAATTTTTTTAAGGTTTGCTTCCTATGTTGTCGATATATTGCAATGTCCCTTGCCCTCCCCGCATGACTATGCATTTATTATCCGCGTGTTAAACCTGCCCAGCCATGCCGATCGTAGGAGTATGATTTATCTTTAATATTATTTCTGGCTCTGCAATGTAGACTTTCATTCCTTATTACTATGGCTGGTATTCATTTTAGAGTTCCTGCACGCCGGACTAGAAATTTTGCTCCTTTTCGTGTTTCCCAATTATCCTCCAATTATTAAACTTATCTCTTATTCACCTAATGCGACGCACCAATCGCACTTTTATCAGTCACTTTTATATTATTATTATAATTTTTTCTGTTTCTTTTTTTCTTGATTTAAAAAATGTTATTTTTACGGCTCGCCTGTAAAAAAAAACATGCATTACGGATAGGAATTTAATGTACGAAATGTGTCGGGATATGTACGGACGGTGCTCTAGTAATATGTGGCAAGAACAGTTGTATTATTCTTAAAATTCGTGAAATTATCTTGACATGGATGTACTGCAACATTCATTAAAAGTCCCTAACAGATAATTTCTTTCACTAGTGTATTAAACACGACGGTAAAAATAGTCAATTTCATAAAAACGAGATCGTTACGATCATGTTTAATAGAGAAGGTTTATTTTAAAATGTTCGTACTTGAAAGATAGACTTACAAAATAAAATTAACTTAATTAATATTTACAAGGAATAGATGGAGATATATTTACAGTTCAGGACGAAATTCAAGCATACATAAAAAAAAACTTTTTCTGTGGAAAATAATAATATAAAATTCATTTTTTACTATTTTGAATTATTTTCCAATTTTATATTGGAAAATGAGATCAAAGTAAATGATACCATTATTATATATATTATTGAATATTTGAATACATTGAAAGTGAATTTCGATTCATATTTTCTTATAGTAAGATGTGTTTCTTAGCTATCAACTAATGAGTCGAATTTCAAATCCTTTTTAAAAACGTGACGTGACAAATGAGTTATCGATAAAAGTTAAAAAAGAATTATAATTGAAAAGAAAAAAAAAGGTCGTTGGAAATGTGGTCAAAGGTCATGTGGTGGGTCGCCAATATTGAAACATTTTCCAAAATGGGTCCTACCGTAAAAAATTTGGGAACCTCAGACCTCTAGCATATAATCTATAAATTGCAAAAATATTAAATGTATGTACCTATATATTCTATATACTGTATGGCTTCATACGAGTTCCATCTTAAATATAAAAGTTATGATAAAAACTAAAGAGTACTATACCGATTCAGTCCCTTTACTTTTTTATATCCTGATTACATATTTTTATATATGTAGGTACCCAATTATAATTTTAACAGGATTATTTGATTAATTAAATAACTTTTTTTTATCTTTTTTAATTTTTTTAAATACTTGCTATACATCGGTGCTATTTTGAAAGTTTATATAAATTCAAAATATATTTTTATTTTTACAGTAATAATTGATAATCGATATATACCTTTTTTTGGCTGGACGGAATTGGTATAAAAAAAAGGTCGTTGGAACGGAACTTGTATGCAGCTTTGTACATAATACAGTGAATATAATTTTTTTTTTATTATAAGTGATATAAATGTATAGGTCAAATCGACCAATGATAATAGAAAATCTACAGTGTATCGGAATATTTATAAATAAGTAGCGATAAGCTTATTTGTAAATTTATTCTCACAATAATTACCAAATGTGTTCAAAAAAGTAAAAATTGATATATATATATATAATTAAGTACTAGGTAGGTATATATTAAATTTTGGTGTTAATTTCACGAAAAAGTATCTACCTATTTTAATAATTATTTGTAAGTATAGTAATATTAGTAATTAACACATTTCAAGAAATTTAAAATATATTATATATTTTTAGATTCTGAGCGAAGCGAGGAATGTATTAGTTTTACAATGATGTGTTTTTATTTTTTATTTTTTTTACTATGTCTGTACCCAAAAATGTATAAGAAGAAGTGCTCCGATTATTACGTGTAGCAAATTTCATCTAGTTAGTACTTTAGAGAGGTCATTTTTTGATTTTTTTTAAAAAATTTTTGATAAACGTATAAGAGAAAACTATCAAAAAATTAGCATAAAAATGGGAAAAGACGATTGTGGTAAATTTCTTCATAACTCCGAAAATATTGTTAATAGAGGCATGAAATTTTCACAATAACAAATGTATGTACGTACATTATGAATGCAAAATAATTTTTAATAATTTTACCCTTTTTGAGTTACATATAGCAATTTTAAATTTTGAGACATTTAATTCATAATATAGGTATAACTTTTCTATTTCACAGAAGAATTCGATTTTTCACATATTTTTTTTTTTTTTTGAAAAATGTGTATTTTTTAATCAAAAAAATAATGGTTAAGTCAGAATTTTGGTTTTAAAGTTATATCAAATTGAAATTAATCGATTTTACTATTTTCTTAGTTTCTAGGTTTATTTTTCTAAAACTTTCAACATTCGTAAGAAATCTAATAGTAGCAAACGATGTTTTTATGAGATTTTAATTAATGATTAATGATAACTTTATCAATTATTATTTTATTGATAATTAGATTATTAATTTATATCATTAAAACTATAAATGTTGAAGTTTTGTTTTTAAAATAAAATTCTACGTACCTATAAAAAATAAACATCAAGTAAGTTCAATGAAGATAGTGTTACTGGAATCTAACATTTAAATGTAGGTAATAATATTATAGCAAGCAAAATATGTAAGGTATACTGTAGCACTGATTGTAATTAATGGTAATTGGTAGTATATAGGTATATAATCGGTTAAGTTATTAATATCACGTTAACAAAAAACAATTAGTACTAATACATTGATCACTTTCATGCTATTTTACTGTATATTATCTGAATTTATAAAAAAAAAAAAAAAAATAGTTTAAATGGATCATTAACTCGTGTAAAAAGCGCGTATCACATAGAAGTTTTGATTTAAATTCAATATTTTTTTCAAGTTGGCCTTCTAATATTACGAAAAGCAATAAATATCTTATTAGTATTTATTTATTTATTTTTACAATAATAAATAATAACTATATTGGAAATTAGTTAAATACAATAATAGGCGTACCTATATACGTGGGTAAGAAATAGAATACAATATAGGTATCTCCTATACATAAGTACACAACTTATTTACCAGATTTTATTATTGTGTGGTTAAAATGTATTGTACGAAATTAGTAAAACATTATCACAATATTTTTCAGTATAATAAAATGTCAAAACACAATTTATTTATGCATGGTGTTATTTTATGGAGGTCAGTCAGGTCATCATCACCATCATTGTCACTTTTTAAATATGTACTAAAAGGGTTATCGTAGTACCTTTATAACACAGAATTTTCACGTATTATGAGTATTATGATAAAAAATAATATTCTTGTTTGATTTCAATGCGTAACAAAGAAATTTATAATTCGTTTAAAAATCAGTAGGTACCCGTGTACTTGTATTTAATACATTAAATGTGTTTACACGCGATCAAACAGTAAACCATATTTTACACGAAATAAACTTTTAAAGTTAAAATATTGTTTAACCTGCGTATAGGGTAAGGTATTATGGTGTATAACGAAGTGACGTCATGGTTGTCACGGTAACGTTCGCGCAACAGACGGACGCGGCGCAATCGTGAACACCCTTTGCAAAAGCCGGTAAAAATTAAATCAATTATAGGCTTTCGTAAAAGTTTCAAGTCGACGTCTGACTGATTGCAAAACATTAAAAAATGTATGGTTCACGCAGAGACGATAGTAACGCGTTATATTAAAAATCCGATTGCAATAGTACCACGCGTCCATCGTTAGACAAAAATATAATATAATATATTATAATAATATGTGGGACGTAGGTATATATATAAAGTAAAATTTTGTAAAACGATATCAATAATATTATATTTTCTTGTACGCACTCTTTTTATCCCATGTACGGGCTACATATATATAGGATATCGACATATCATGACACACGTGTCCGGTCCAAATTGATCACAGCACGTACATAATATCGTTTATAAACACGTCTAATAATGTACTTTTACATTTTATTACGTAATAATACCCAGCAGCAGCAAAAAAAAAACCAAATGTTATTCAAATATTTCCAGGAAATAAAATAATATATTTATGTTAGTACAATATATAGCAGCTAGGGAAATATATTCCAGTACAGACAATTAATTTTAAAAGCACATTTTCAATAGGGAAGTATGATTTATATATTTTATATACGTTATAATGTTTTAAAAACGTTAATTGTTCCGAAAACACGATTAAAACATTTAGAAAATTACTTCACTTATTTACTTTTTACAGATTCTGAACGGAACGGAACGTGCGAAAGCTATTTTAGAAAAACCTAAAACGGGAAATAAAAATAAAAAAACTGGTTATATTCGTTATTTCTTCATAATTGAAAAAAAAAAAAAATTATTCTAGAAATTTTAAATTTTCACGGACTTTGTAATGTATTTATTATTATATAAACATCATACATTTTTCAAAATACCTATTTATACAAATGTTTCTTTAAAATTTTTTTTACAGTAAGTAATACGTTTTATGTATTAATAATGATAAGTACATTATGTTTCTTTTTCATGTCTGAATATGTAATACAATAGGTATATCGTATATAGTAATTTATAAAAGTATACACATAATATTCGTACTTTGGCCGATCCCAAATAATTGGGAGAGAAGGCAAAGGAGAAGAAGAAGATAAAAATATTCGTACATGGTCTATAGGTCATAGGAATTATTATGAAGACCAACCCAAAAGTAAGGTCTCCAAAGTGATAGGTATAATATAGACCATATGGAATGTGATATACCTACGTATGCTTTTCAACGCATATTCATATTATTCAACTTAACAATGAAAATACAATTTTTTTCACTGTGAAATCCAAATGAAATTAATTTTCTATAAGTATATAAATTATTCACAAAATGTACACTGAAAATAATTATCGTAACATTATATTTGTAATTTGTATACATTTGTTTGATATCCATATTGTGAAATGAGATCAAATATATATTATTTTGTACATTATTAATTTTTTAATAACATATTTTTTATTAAAATTTTACATCATCATTACATAATAGATTATTGCAGACTATATAATATTATTATTTATTATAGAACACAATCGTTAATAATAATAATAATAGTAATTATTATTTTAATATTGTTATTATATCCATTTCACGGTTGCTTTAAAACATGTAGGTACACAGTTTTTTTTTTACCTTATTTTAATTATTATATATATTACTGACTAGTGACTACTGTATTGATATATTATTAAAGTTCATAAACTAATTATATAAATTCAAAGTTCGTAATCTAAATAGTATAACGCACAAGCTGATTTTATCGCATTTGAACTTTAAAGACTTGTTAATGAAATATTGAAATACAAGTGCTTATCAACATAATAAAAAAACACATTTTATAAATTAATTATTTATCATTTTCAGTGAATATTTTCAAGGAAATGTATGGTATTATATGTCTAAGTATTTCTTATTGCTAATTAAAATCCGAAAATAGTCAAATCTAATAAATAATAATAACTTTATATTTCATATAATTTTCAGGTCCGTTTCCTGTGATGAGTGAATCAATTGTTTTCGTCGTATTTTACAAGGTTAATAGTTCTTAGTTCTGACTATGTCATTTAGGGATTAAACTAAACTTTTCACTGCATTATTTTTAATTTTATTTTCTGTATAATTGTATTAATATTATATATAATGATATAGGTAAATGATAATTAAAATGATAATTATATATTATGCTATAGTAAAATATAACTTCAATGAATTTTTAACATACATTTTTTTTAAATGACTAAATGGCTTGATAATACTATTGTTAAAATTTAAAGTTAAATGTTAAAACTTGATTTAAATCAACTTAACTGAGTTAATTTTTTATCCGTGGTTTTGTTATTCCTTATTAACAATATAAGAGTTAATTTTAGACAAAAATGGACACCTACCAAAAATAATTAGTTAGAAATAGTAAGTTTAATTTCTCTGCAGTATGTAATTTTTTAAAATGTAAATAAATAAAAACAATAAACTAGATAATTATTTTTTAAACTTAACTTTGAATGGGTAAAAATTAACTAGTTAATTAAACTTACTCGCTAATTTTTTAACTAGATAATTTGATAATTGCATCATACATCAAGTTAACTATAGTTAAGTTAAAAAGTTAGCAATGAACCTAGTAATTTAACTTTAACTTAATAACTATCCTAACAGCATTAAGTTATCCCTTAAAGGCATAGGCGTTCGCACGAGTGTAGAAGGGTATGCTTTCTCTGTACCTGACCAGGCTGTATGGGCCGTTAATTTCGCTTTGTCGGTCCTCGCGCCAGTGGAACCCGGGCCTGTCTCGAAGAATTTATTTACGGGGGGGGGAGGGGGAGGGTTGCATGCGTGTCTCGAAAATACTGATAAAATATATCTTTGAAACTTATAATAAAAAAAAAAAGTCATCAACTTTTTTCGGCCGTTGAAAGAAGGCCGGTAAAAATTGTTTGCTGCGCCTGACTTCTAATTTTGCGCACGCTTATGCGCTAAAAAAAGTCTTCCAAGTTCCAACCGCCAACAGACATCCGAATTCATTTCATGGAATACCTATTACGTGGCTTACCTATTTTGAAAATGCACACCTACACGTAGTTGTTAATTAGTTTGATAACCAAATTTCCACCTATACGGTAGACAATATACACTCTATTTGGTAGATATCACTTGAAAGTATATTAAAGATGTCCTGAACATTGAACTTTATTATTTATTTTTCATTTTTCATTTTTACTCGATATCTCCACGTATACCGGCAGTTAGGTACCTGTATCCATTAATATACACGAATATAACGGCGATATAACAATAAAGACAATCGACAAAACTTTTGGTTTTTTTTTTTTTTTTTTATAAGGACCTGTGATATGCTATAGAATGGGTTCATGAAATAATGGTAACTTTTTTACGAAAAATGATCGTGTTAAGGACCGCGCACACTGGAGCGGTGGCGGTGGCGGTGGCGGTGACAGTCGCACACACTGGAGTGGTGGCAGTGGCGGTGAAGAATATCGCTACTCACTGAAATTGTAGCAGTGGTGATTGATATTTTTATATAAAAACTTTATATTATTAATAACTTTAATAATAATAATAAAAACGTTTATATATATATATATTGATTACTATACAGTAATTACAGTAGATACCTACTATATTATGTAGGTAATACATTTTAAAGTTTATAATATATATAAGAAAATCATGATATTATATCTTTGGGTACCCCTTCGAAAGTGAAATATGAAAATAGGGTTTGATGAACTCTGTGGAAGGGTGGGACCTCATTCGAATAATCAGATCACATATTTTGGATTAGGTATTATTATTTATCATATAATGTAAAGATTTTATTAAGATAGATATACTATCTATAATATAGATAGGTATAATATATATATATAGGTACGCTATTCCATCTTATTATCTTATCATCATACTATGAACGCGTATTTTTGTCATTGCAAACAATTTATCTAAGTACAATCAGTGTTGTGTAAGTTACTTTTTAAAAGTAACTAAGTTACGTTACTAGTTACAAAATCAAAAGGTAACTAAATTACTTTTTCGTTACCGAAATACAAAAGTAATAGCGTTACATTACTTTTTCAATT